>PVHX01010477.1:36946-69931 GCA_004024805.1 Geosciurus inauris
GATGGGTGGATGGGTGGATGGGTGGATGGATGGGTGGATGGATGGATGGATGGATTGATGGATGGGTAGATGGATGGGTGGATGAGTGGATGGATGGGTAGGTGAATGGATGGGTGGATAGGTGGATGGATGGATGGATAAATGAGTGGATAGGTGGGTGGGTGGATAGAAGGACTCCTGGGTCAGTAGTCTCCTCAGTGCTCAGCACGAGCTCTGCCTGGCTTCCCCTGGGAAGGGGAGTGAGTCCTTGGCTCCAGGTGAGTCCTTGGCTCCTTCCTCACTCACAGCCCTTGTATCCACTCTACCCCGGGGCCCATCTTTTACCTCCTGTCCATCCCCCTGCTTCCTCCTGGCTCAGGCTCGCACCCCCTCTAGCGTGGATGACCTCGGCCCCCACCACTCACACTACTTCAGGTCATTCTCTGGGGGCAGGAGGTGTGACTTCCGCTGTCAGTTGCCCCCACTTCCCGCTACCTCGGTTCTTCCCCGGGCCCTCCCGAAGCTCTTCGCCAGTGTTCAGGGTCTCCTGCAGTCCAGCCCCAGTCGCCTCAAGACTCCTGCCTCCGTCCGTCCATGCTCTGCCCCTGGGTGGCCTCCATTCCCCACATGCACCACGCCCTTGCCCACGCCGGAGGCCTGGCCCTCTCCCACCACCTGCCCCCAGCCTTACCCCCCGCCTACCCGCTCCATCTGAGCGCGGCAGCCACGTCCTGGAGGAAGCCCTCCTCGGCCCCAGCCTGGACCAGACACCCCAGGTTTGCTTTCTCGGCACCCAGACCTGTATTTTTGTGGCTCTGCTCACAGAGGCCAGCGCGTGCTTGTGTGATCAAGAACATCTGTCCCCCTCGCTACCCAGGCCTGCACGGGCCAGGGCCCTATGGGTCTCATCGCCCACAGCGTCCCCTGCACCCAGCCACACCCAGCGCCCACTGAGTGTTGGTTAAATGTAGGAGCAGACGAATAGATGGGAGCGAGGACGAATGGGAGTCGGGAGCAGAGGGTGGTACACAAAGGAGGCTGTTGACAGGGTGGCCTGGGCAGAGAAGGTGACATTGGAGGAGAGTCATGAAGGCAGGCGGGAGGGGGGCCTGTGGGCATCCGAGCAGAAGATGTGGCACAGTGACCCACCTGGGGCCCACACACACCTGGCATGTCCCAGGGACACAGGAGGGAGCGAGGAGCAGCCGGGCAGAGAGGTCAGGAGGGGCCAGGCAGAGCCCGTTCAGGGCCAGGCCCTGTGCTGTGGCACTCACGGCTGTGTCTGGGACACTCATGGCAGGGCGTGGCTGGTGGAGCCCCGCGCAGGAGTCTGAAGGGCATCTCCACCTGCCATCAGGATGCCGGAACCCTCGGTGGCTTCAGGACCACTCAGAGTAAAGGCCAGAGGCCAAAGACCTAGCCATGGACCCAGGCTTCCCAACCCCAGCCCTAGCAGCGCGTGGAGCCGGTGACTCCTGTCATGTGCTGAAGGGGACAGCTGCAGCACAGGCCTCTGCCCTGACGCCAGGGCCTCCCACCCTCAGGACAACCCAAAGTCTTCAGGGGGACCTCTGCCAGATGCCTCCCAGGGGACAAAAGCCTCCCTGGTCCGGGAAGGGAACAGAGACCTCTTACCTGCATCCGTAGCACTTCCCATTCTCCGGCGTCTGGCATCTCTTTGGTGGGCTGTGTGTTCGGTTGGTCTAGTTCATTCCCATCCAGAACGAGCTTCGTGAGGGCAGGCTTAAGTTTGGGGCCCCTTCTCCAGCACGTGCTTTCTCCATGTTTGCTGAATGCAGGCCTGAATCTCCCTGAATTTGGATTGTCATTTCCCTGAGAAAATGGGAGGGGAGGATGAAAATCACCGGACCAGAGAGGTTTAGTGACTTTCTCAAGTTCACACAGCAAAGTCTATTATGCTGCCAAGACCAGAAGCAAGGGTCTCTGCCTCTAAAACTGGATTCATTTAACTTGGGCTGGAATCCAGGAGCCCTGGGGAGGCAGATAGGCAACCCTTCCAGAGGTTACACGGTGGAGGAGTGGACTGCTGGGGGATATTTTGCCAATGATTGATTAATTTTTCCTAAATGACAAGTTTCTATTGAATTCCTGAGAAGCCCCAGGCTGGGCATTTTGGAAAAGGCAATTGCAGTGTATTCCTAGGAAATGTCCTTCGATGTCAGAGAAGAGTCTTGCAGGCGCTCGCTAAAGATAAAAGTTTGCTGATCTTGCCCAATCTGCCTTCCATTTGGGGTGGGTGCTGAGGAGCAGGGGATACCATTTCCTAAAGACGAGAATGAGCTTTTCATAAATTACCAGGAGGAAAACTGTATATGTCAGAATAAACTGTTAAGAAATATAGCAGAGCTGCTAGATAGTTAATAATTCAGCTATTCCCCAGCACGACATGGGATTTTAAAAATATTTCCTTGGGATTGCTGTTTAAAGATATTGTTAATGGCCGGGAACCTTCTTGTTCCACTGACTGGTCTCTAATGGGCCAGCCTGGGAGGGGCTCCTGGTGGAGAAAAAGGACAGGGACACGCTACTCATTAATGCCACTAACATTCATCTCATTTTTCTCACTGCTCACAGAACTCAGAGACGGCAGGAGCCCAGCGCCAGACCACACAGCCAGGAAATAGAGGATGCAGCTCAGATGGAACCCAGTTCGGGGTGGTTGGATTTCAAAGACTCCACTCTGACTTTGAGCAAAGGATTCCCTTTGTCTGCACACTCATATCTGTAAAATGGGGATATGTTTATTTGCTCAGGCAACAATTTTTTTTTTATATACTAAGGATTGAACTCAGGGGCACTTGACCACTGAGCCACATCCCCAGCCCTATTTTGTGTTTTATGTAGAGACAGGGTCTCACTGAGTTGCTTAGTGCCTCGCTTTTGCTGAGGCTGGCTTTGAACTTGTGATCCTCCTATCTCAGCCTGCCGAGCTACTGGGGTGACAGGCGTGCACCACCGCGCCAGGCTGCTCAGGCAACAGCTTTTTATGAAGTGCTTGTTAAATTTCAGGTATTGGTGCAGCTCGATAGCGGAGCACTCGCCTACCACTTGCACATGGCCCTCAGTTCAGCCCCCAGCACTGAGTGCACACACTCACAATCCAGGTGTTGGGATGGAACACAACCAAGACAGACCCAGACTCATACCAGAGCTCAGACCAACAAACACCTTCAAGGCAAGTGATCAGTACTATCAGGAAAAGTAAAGGAGAATAAAGAGACAATAGAAGGGTGGGTATTTGAGTCAGGACAATAACAGAGAGCCTCTCTGGACAAGTGACAGTTGCATAGAGACCTGAAAAAGAGAGAGGGAGTTGAGAGGATTTCTGGAGGGAGAGGGCGGAGAGAACAAGTGCAAAGGCCCTGGGGTGGGTCTGTGCCCACAGTGCTGCAGCAACAGCCAGAGGCCACTGGTAGCTGGAGCAGAGTGAGGTGGCAGGTGAGAAGAGGGGGCGGGGTCAGAGATGTAAACGTGGAGGTCACAGAGGACCCTGCAGATGTTTGGATTTTATCCTGGGAATGATGCAAATCTACCCGAAGTCGGTTTGCAGGGGAGGGACTTCTTATATGCTTTTAAAATGACCCCCGGAAAATTCTCCAGATTAGATTGCCCTGTGAAAAAAAAATGTGGGGCAGAATCATATGCACGCTTTGCAAGTCTGCTTTTCCTAAAGAAAGGAAAAAAGGACATAAAGGTATGCATTGGCTCGTATATGCATAAAATTCTCTCTCGCATGATAGATGGAACTAGGAGAGGACAGTGCTTGCCTCTGGGGAGGAGCCCTGGCTGCCTGGGACCGGGTGGGAGGGACACTTTCTTCTCTCTACATCTTCTTTCGCACCCTTTGAATTTTGAGGCATGCAAATTGTTACCTATTCAAAAAAACAAATAAATACATTTTTAGAAATAAAAGAGAAAAGAAGAAAGGGAAAAAAATGAAAAAGGAAGGTCCCTCTGGCTGCCGTGACGATAATCAATTATACAGGCACACAGGTGGCGGTCCTGACGTGGGGAGGAGGCTGGGGCAGCACGCCAGGTATTTATATCTCCACTTTGCAGATGAAGACTGTGGGGTCCAGAGAGGGCAACCACCAACCCCAGACCACACAGCTAGGAAATGGAGGTCAGGCTTGGACGAGAACCCAGGCCTGCGGGCTCCTCGCTGCCTCCCTACTGTTCTCTGCTCTGCACTTTGGGATCATCTGCCTGGCAATGCCCTCCTGGATGCCCACGGTAGGGGCTCCTAAGCATTGCTGAGTGATGGACTTGTTCATTCACTCAGCCAAGGTGTCCAGAATTTCCTCTGCCAGACACTGTGCCAGGCTCCCCCTTCGTGGCTGCTCAGGGAAGGTCCCTCAGGGGAGGGGCAGGCCCTTCTCACATCAGGTGGTCGGAGGGGACTCCTCCTCCTTGGAAGGGACCTTAGGGCAGGGACGGGAAGAAGTGCAGGGGTTGCTCCTGTGGGGAGCCTGGGGAGGGGTTTGGCGGCAGAGAGAGTAGCAGACGCCAAAGTGCGAGCCTGGAGCAGCTGAGTAGCCAGAGAGGCCACTCAGAGCTGCAGAGAGAGTGCGCAAGGAGGTGGCCTGGCATGTGGGGCTCGGTGTCCTTCTGGGGTGACATGAGGACAATAGGTGGTGGAGAGCTCTGAGCAGGAACTTGACCTGCCCCAAATGTGGTTTAAGGTGAAGGAAGCTAGCCGGACGCGGTGGTGCACACCTGTGATCCCAGTGACTAGGGAGGCTGAGGCAGGAGGATCGCGAGTTCAAAGCCAGCCTCAGCAACAGTGAGGCGCTAAGCAACTCAGTGAGACCCTGTCTCTACATAAAACACAAAATAGGGCTGGGGATGTGGCTCAGTGGTCGAGGGCCCCTGAGTTCAATCCCTGGTACCAAAAAAGAAAAGAAAAGAAAAGAAAAGAAAAGATGAAGGTCACTGCCTCTCCAGACAAGCTGTGGATTGGGGATGACGGTGGCTCAGAAGACAATCCCAGAGCGCTGAGGCCAGGGGAGACCACCCATCCTCCAGGACCCTGGGGTGTACTGGAGAGGACCTGGGGCTCAAGCCTGTGCCCTACAGCCTTAACCATCTGCCTGGTCACAGGGGGACAAGTTCTGGGGTGGAGAGGGCTCCCAAAGAACGGAGGGACTTAGAGTTAAGATCTGTGAGCAGCCGCCCCTGGGATACCAGCCAGGGCCGCTGAGGCCCAGGAGGAAGCAAGGGCCTGCAGCCCGGGGAGCTGGGCCTCCCGCACGTCCTCTCCACAGCCCTGGCTCTGGCTCTGGAGACCTGGTCTGGGCCTCTGTGCTCTCACCATCTGCGCTGCGGCTGGCCGGCGTGCCCTGCTCTGGGGTGCCCATCTGGACGCCACGCTGGCAGCACAGCCGGCTCAAGCAGGGCACCTCCCGAGCAGCCGTTCCTTCCTCATGCCTCTAGCAATTCTGTTTCGTCCAGTTGGGGCTGGGGCCCCACTCCTGTCCCAGTTGCACTGACCAGGAAGGAGTGGAAAGGGCTCTCTCCTGTCCCCTCTGTGCAGGAGCTGGGGTGGGCGCCTTCTGCAAGCACTGTCTGCCCCCACGCTTACCAACCCCCACTGACAGGTAAGGCTCAGAGAAATGATGACCTGACCAAGGACAACTGAGGATTGAGACCCAGGATTGACATTCCAGACCTGGGCTTCTGCCAAATCCCTGCTCCCACTGGTACCAGCTGCCTGGGCAGGGTCTGCGTGGGGAAGGGGGCTGGCCCGGGAAGGCCCTGCCTTGTTCCTCTGTGGCTGTGACCCCAGCTGAGGTGTCAGAGCACCTGCAGGCTCCAGTCACCACCTGTCTGGTCTGCAGGCTGCAGTCTTCCCAGAGCACGGGCAGGCTGGGGCCTGGCTCAGCCTTGGGAAGCCCAGAGAGGGAGAGAGAGGTCAGGAAGGCTGCTGCCAGGCTCTTAGAAACTTCTCCAATTTCTGCAGCCCCAGAAGCTTCTGGAATGGACCCAGGGCAGCCTGACCTCTGCCTGGACCCTCTCACAAATGCCAGCTGCCATATGCATATTCAAGGGCCGCTGCCACCAGTAGTGATAACTTCTGGCCTTAGTTTGTTGGGGGCCTCAGACTCTGGGGAAAATCACAGTGCTCTACTGTGCCTGTGTTGGCAGTAACAGCACCATCTTGGGTTGACGCCTACCTTTGTTTGTTTGTTTGTTTCCCCTGATGTGCCTATAATCTCACAAGAGAGAAAATGTGGAATCTTTCACATCAGTGACAAGAACCAGCTGGAGTGCAGGAAAGAGCATCAGCTTCCTGTTAGACCCACTGAACTTGAAATCATCCCCTTCCATATCTCCACCCTCCCTGTGCTTCCCAGCCTCGAATTTGCCCTCTGCCTCCCTCAAGGCCTTCCTCTCCTTTCCCTAACACCTCCCCCAGGGTTCAGCCCTCATCATCACCCACCTGGACTAGAGCAGTTGTCCCCCCACGGCTGTCAGCTAACCTGCCCACCCGGCAGAACACCATGGCGAGGCCAGCATGAAGTTCAGTGGCACAACACCTGCCCGGTGTGCACCTGGCCTTGGGTTCCATCCGCAACACTGCAAAACAAAAGCCAAACCCCTGTCACGTCTCTACAGTGTCCCAGGATCGGGGCCTTTACGGTCCAGCTCAGCCTGTCTCTCCAACCCCACTCCCAAATACTCCTTGGATGACTGAGAACATAGGCTCTGTGGTTGCTGTGTGATCCTGGGTAAGTTACTTCACTTCTCTGAACCTTAATTCCTCAACCATAAAAGCGAAATCAATCTTTGTTGCAAAAAAAGCAGGGTTTCAACAGTGTGATTTTATTTATTTATTTATTTATTTTTTATGGACACAATGTCTTTATTTTATTGCTCTGTATGTGGTGCTGAGGATCAAACCCAGGGCCTCAGGCATGCGAGGCAAGCGCTCTACTGCTGAGCTACAATCCCAGCCCCTCAACAGTGTGATTTTAATTAGCTCATGCCAGGTATACAGTCAGTGCTCAATAATGTTGCCATCCTGTCTCTGAGCCTGTGCTGATTCTGTGTCCTCTACCTGGGCAACGTAGTGAACTGTTATTGACCCTTCAACGCCCCTCTCAGGCGGCTCCCTGACTGGCCCAGGGTCCACCCTCCCTCAGAGCACAGGGAGATTGGCTGGATTGCTGAGCGGGAATTTTTCCATTTGCTTGTTGATCCCCCACCATGTGATTGTGGGTGCCCAGGGGCAGTAGCTGAGAAATGACCGATACTGAGGCGGCCAGTCAGGGCAAAGGGAGAGGGGGCTCTGTGTGCATGTAGTCAGAAGACAGCTCTTGTTCACTCATTCATTCAACAAATATATATATTGACCTCTTTCTCCACCTAAAGTCACTTGCTAGCTTTTCAGCTTCTAGAATCACATCCAAGAACCCTCCTCTGTGCCTGGCCCAGGAAGCCCCAGGGGATCCAGCCCTAGGCAATCACCCCAACCCATCTCCTGGCCCTCTGGTCTCCCCTCTCTGCTCCAGAATGCTGCTCTCCCTTCATTTCCTCCAGCAAGACCTCATTCTAGAACGTTCTTCTTCTGAGCTTTGCAGGCTGGCCTCCCGGGAGGCCCTCTCTGATGACTCTGTGGTGGGGTCCCCCACGCTGCGTGCTCCATCTGAGCCCAGTCTTGTCCCCTTCTTCACTGTCCTGGCCAGGCCCCAGGGTTGTGGGGGTGCCACTATTACCGCCCTCTCACTAGGCTTGGAACCCCAGCTCCACAGTGTGGCTGGTGCCCACCTGGGAAGCAAAGGCCGGGGCCAAACAGGCCTTGATGGACTCTTACATCTGCCTCAGGGCTGTAGCAACAACAACATGAAACAGTACCTCCCACGATGGCAACAGCTTGCCCCTCCCTGGAGCCGGTGCTGTGCTTTCCAATTTCTTTAATCCCTGTAACAACCCATCGGGAGGGGTCCCTCCACACCCCCATTTGACAGAGGAGAAGCTGAAGCTCAGGGAGGTCGGCTCTCCCAGCCCTGCCACCAGGTCTCTGAGTCTGCACCCTCAGCTAACCACTGGGTAGCACTGCCAGACGACCTACGGGGACAAGTAGACTAATGAATAACCACAGCAGTGAAAGGGGGCTGACAGGACTGAGCTGAGGCTCCACATTTTTTTTTCATCGAATCCAGGGGCATTTAGCCATTGAGCCACATCCCCAGCCACCCCTTTTTTATGTTTTATTTTGAGACAGGGTTTTGCTGAGTCGCTCAGGGTCTACTTAAATTGCTGGGGCTGGCTTTGAACGTACGATCCTCCTGCCTTAGCCTTCCGAGCCGCTGGGATTACAGGTGTGTGCCACCACGCCTGGTCAGGCTTTGTATTTTTAAGTTGTGCATCCTTGGCCAGGTCACATGCCTGTCTAGCCTCAGTTTCCCCATCAGATAAGCACAGTCTCTTATCAGATCTGATGTCCCCAGAAGCAAGACTGACAGGGTCTCCTCCTGTAGAATGGGGGAGATGATTTGGGGGGGTCCCCTCCCCAAAGCCATCTTGCCCATGACTGCTCTGTCTGCCCCAGAGGACACCAGCAGGGTGAGGGGAGTGGAGCCATAAACACCCTTCCCAAGGGGGACACCCAGCAACCACATGGGTGTGGTCCCCTGGAGAGGAAGATGACATTGTGGGTGGTGACTCCCAGGTGTCCAGGGTGTGTGGTGGGGCGGGGAGGAGGGAGCAGCATGCCCCCGGTTCAGCCCTAAGCACCGGGACCCTGGGCACCGCAGCCCTCCTCGCACCTGCTCCCCCTTGTCCCACGAGCCCTGGCAGCAGGAGCAGGGCGTCTCCAGCGCCTTCCGGGGCTGTGCCAGCCTCCCGGTGCCCAGACAAAGCCCCCTGCTCCGCCCCGGGGGAGGGGCGGGCGGGCGGGGGAGGGAGCCACAAAGGGAGCCAGGGGCTGTGCCTGGGGCTTGTGCCACCCCCTCCCCGACCTGCCCGGAGCGCCCACATCCCCCTCCTGCCACTTGGCCGCTCGGCTGGGGCGCCGGCACCGTTGCTATGGCGGCAGCTCTGGGGAAGCTGCAGCTGGGTAATTATTGTGAACATCCATCCTGCCTGCTGCCCGCCCTGAGCGCCGGGGAGCGAGCAGCCAGGGCCAGGCCGGCCCCTCCTCACCCGCCGGTGGCCGCACCCTGGCCTGGCGCTGCGCCCACCAGGGACAGAGGGGAGGCAGGCGGCAGGAGCAGCGGGGCAGGCCAGCCCTGGAGGGACAGCGGAGGCTGGCAGGAACCCCCTGTGGCCCTGCGCCTGCCCCTACCCAGGCCACCCCGGGAGCTGGCCAGCCGGGGGGGAGTGGGGACATATTTTTTCCTAGCTGCAGCCCGATGCGCACAGAACTGGCCAGAGAGCCTCCTTGCTCAGGCGAAGCTCTCCCAGCCTCTCCTGGGGCAGCCGGAGCCCGTGGGAGTGATATGGGCTCGGGCTTCTCACACTGGCACGGTCCCCTTGGATGAGGAGGTCCCCTGGGTTCCCACTGTGGGCCCTGCCACCTCCTCAGCCCCAGAAGCTCTCCCTGGCCCTCTAAATATAGCGCAGCCTGGCTGAGCTTGAGGTCAGACACGCTCCTAACTGCCGCGGGGACCACACAGAGGGCGGGAGCCCCGTCCCTTCACTCACGCTTCCAGTAAACATTTAAGGAACCTCTGTACATAGGTGCCAGGTGCCCTGCTGGGCTCAGATCACATGCCACCAAGCAGGTGTGCCTCTGCCTTCTGGAGCTCGGGGTCTCCTGGGGCCCCCGCAGATGTGATCTGAGGAGCTCACTTCATCAAGGGGAAGGAGAGGAGTCCCTCACCCAGACTGGAGGCAGCACTGATGAGAAGGCTGAGGGAGGCTGGATGGAGGTGGGGAAGGCTTCGGGTGGAGGAAAAGGACAGGGTCCAGGCAGGGAGTGGCTTGAGGGGCCAGGCAGTGAGCGCCATATGGCCCAAGGATGGCTTCCCATGGCAGAGGCTGGAGAGCTTCTCTGCAGGATACAGGTCCCAGAGCAGGGGCCGGTCAGTGGTGGGCCGGGTCAGGGAGCACAGGGACATCCTTCTCCCTCTTCCCGGCCCCTTGGGGCTCTGTGCAGGCTGACACTTGGCAGAGCTAGTGGGGAGGGCACTTGCAGGAGAGGGCTGCTCAGATTTGGGGGTCCAGGGATCCCCAGCCACAGTGTGGAAAGGAAGGGGTGGGGACGGTGGCAGGAGCAGGGGGCGGAGGGGGGCAGGGGCCAGGGAGGGAAATGAAGGGGAATTGGCAGGCGCGGGGAGTGAGCGGGCTGCCCATGCCTTTTCCCCAGCCGTGGTTGCCTAGCCGCTGACCAGGGCCCTGCATGGAGGACGGACATGCTAAAATAAAAGAGGAAATGTTTGTTGAAGGCGAGCCCAGCCCCGGCGTGCCGCCAGACCTTAGGGCCTTGGGGGAGAAGTCCGTCTGCTCAGCTAGCGCTGATGGAGGAGAACAGCCTGGGCTCCGGCACAGCCTTCTGGGTAGGGGCCGCCTCGGCCCTGATGGCCTTTGGACCTCACACTTCCAGCCACAGCAATAAATCTTCCCAACGGGCCAGGGTTTTCCATCTGCAGAGCTCTTTCCCATCCAGCATCTTGGGCTAGCTTTGAACAGCCCTGGCACAGGGCCAGGCAGGGAGGAGCAGCCATGGAAAGCTAAGGAAACTGAGGCTCAGAGAAGCCATGAGACTTGTCCAGGCAGGGAAAGCTGGGAGGGGTCAAGGTCCGGCACCCAGTCCGTAGCAGGAAACTCACATGCATCACTTGGGATAGCAGCTAGGAGGTGTCTGGAGAAAAACTTGAACTTCCAGCCGGGCGCGGTGGCACACGCCTGTAATCCCAACACTTTGGAAGGCTGAGGCAGGAGAATCACGAGTTCAAAGCCAGCCTCAGCAATTTAGCGAGGCACTAAGCAACTCAGTGAGACCTGTCTCCACATAAAACACAAAATAGGGCTGGGGATATGACTCAGTGGTCAATTGCCCCTGAGTTCAATCCCCAGTACCAAAAAAAAAAAAAAGAAGAAGAACTTCTGCCAATCCCCTTGGTCTAGGAGTCCCCTCTCCTCCTGAGACAGAGGACAACAGGAGTGAGGCTGGGATGGGCCTCGCTTTCTTAACAGCATGCTTTCTGAGAATATAAACCAGAAGGCAAGGTTGGGGAGCTTGAGATAAACAGAATGCCCTTAAGAACTGAATCACTGCCAGGCACAGTGGCGCACACCTCTAATCCCAGCAGCTCAGGAGGCTGAGACAGGAGGATCACGAGTTCAAAGCCAGCTTCAGCAATTTAGCAAGGCACTAAGCAACTCGGTGAGACCCTGTCTCTAAATAAAACACAAAATCAGGCTGGAGATGTGGCTCAGTGGTTGAGTGCCCTTGAGTTCAATCCCCAGTCTCCCCCACCAAAAAAAGAAAAAGAGAGAGAACCAAATCACCTGATGTGACTGCGAGCACCTGTGTCTTGCAGAGGGAGAAACCAAGGCTCTGGCTATCCCTGGGGCCCAAAGAGCCTGCTTTTGCCTAACTCCTGGAGCAGCCAAGACTGGATGGTCAACACTGATCCTTGGAGTTCTGGTGGCTCCAGCCAACCATGCAGCACATGGAGTTTTCGTTGGGATCATAGGGGAAAAGTTCTGGAGAGTTCTGTGTCAGCCCTGCAGCTAATGTCAGCTCTGGGGCTCCACAGGTCCCTGGGTTAAAGCAACTTGGATCAGGAGCAATAAGATGGACTCCTCACAGCCAGCACCAGCCACTTGCTGGGTTCTCGTTGGTGCAAGTGATAATGACAATGTGCATCAGGCACCATAATGAGAAGGTGAAGGTGAGGCCTCAGAAATCTGGCACAAGTGGGGCACAGTGGTGCAAGCCTGTAATCCCAGCACTTAGGGAGGCTGAGACAGGAGAATTGTGAGTTCAAAGCCAGCCTCAGCAACAGCGAGGTGCTAAGCAACTCAGTGAGACCCTGTCTCTACATAAAACACAAAATAGGGCTGGGGATGTGGCTCAGTGGTCGAGTGCCCCTGAGTTCAATCCCAGTACCAAAAAAAAAAAAAAGAAAGAAAAAAGAAACCTGGCATGAGGTAAGGTCTCAAGACATGATACCCCGTTTTTCCCCCCCTGGTTTTGGGAATCAAACCCAGAGCTTCAAACATGCTAGGCAAGTACTCTACCACTGAGCGACATCCCCAGCCCCAGTTTTTATGCTTGTTCTTGTCCCTCTGCACCAAGTCTCTGTCCTGGATTTTTCTCACATAGTCCCCAGAATGATTCTGTGATGCGGACTCTAGTATTATCCCCATTTTAGAGATTAAGAAATAGAGGTTCATCCAGGCACGTGGCACACGCCTATAATCCCAGCAACTTGGGAGGCTGAAAGCAGGAGGATCGCAAGTTTAAGGCCAGCCTCAGCAATTTAGCAAGACCCTGCCTCAAAATAAAAAATAAAAAGAGCTGAGGGTGTAGCTTAGTGGTAGAGCATCCCTGGGCTCAGTCTCCACTATCAGAGAAAGAAAAAGGAAAAAATAAAATAAAATAGACCCACAGACAAGAGGTCACCTGTACCAAGTGGCAAGGTTGTGAACTGGCGGAGGTGGCAGCCTCCACATCACTGACCTCCAGCCTCCAGTGCTCACAATCTGCCTCTAACATGAAGCCAAAATGAACACCCACAGTACCCTCCAACCCCCTACCCAGTGAGCTTTGCTGATCCCTCACCTAAGCCTGAGGACACAAGTCCCCGGTGATCTGTCCAGCCCCAGGCTGTCTTTTTAGGTCCATCTGGTGTCTTCCCCATCCTTTCAAATACAGTTGCTACATCCTTGCCTGTCTCCACCCCTAGCGGCCCTACCTTCCTGGGGACCTGCAGGGATCTTCTTTGACTCTGGCTTTCCTTCAGGAGGGCCTCAGATTAAACACCTCAAAACACCCCTGACCTGGCACTGTCTTACCAGTCCCACAGCCAGGACTCATGTTTCACTGTCGTTCACTTCCTTTGGCCATCCACCCATCCATCCACCTCCTCCTTCCCCTCCCCTCGCCTCCCTCCACCTGTCCATCCATTCTCTGGTAGGCAAATCCAGTTCTGGCTACAGGGAGGTCAGTGGTGAGCCAGCAGCCTTGATGTTGTCCGCTACAAGAGTCCTGAGTTCAAGTCCCTGCTCCCTTTGAGGCTGCAGCAGCCTCACTTGTGGGTGTGGCCAGTTGCAGCACCAGGTGTGGGCAGCAGGGCTGTGTGAAGAATGGGCCTCGATGGCAGCCCTGTTCCTCCGACCTCCCCACCACGTTTTCTGCCTCCCAAGTCTTGGCCCCATGCTGCCTGTGTGGCAGGAAGCCAGACGCACAGGGCACTTAGAGGACTCCAGAGGGGCCATGCAGGCACCACGGGAGGATCTGCAGGATGATGGCAGTGAGTGGGGGAGAAATTGGAGCCCGGGGTTGCTTGTTCCCCCTTGCCCTGACATCACTGCCCCAGCCCCGCCCCCAGGTGGGTCACAGGTCCCTTTCCCCAGAGTGCTCGGAACGCCCAGGGAAGGATTGCTCAGCTCAGACCTGGTGAAGGACAGTTTGTTAGTACCTGTCGTGAGTAGGTAGCTGCCCCTTCATGACTGCCAGGATGGGATGGCACTGTCCTGCAGACACTGCTTCCGGACACACTGAGGCCTCCCGGGGGCTGTTTGTGGAAGTAAAACAATGGGAATAATTTAACCATTCACGGGAGGGGGGGGGGCTGGATGTGGAGCTCCCATCTTGAGCATTTGACCAGCAGGAACAGGGCCCTGGATTTGGTCCCCTGCACCACAAAACAAGTAAATAAGGGACAAGACAAAGAAATGATGGAGCAGATCACATCATACCAAACTGTGCAAGCCAAGCACAGTGGTATGAGGCTGCAGTCCCAGCCAAGCACAGTGGTACGAGGCTGCAGTCCCTCCCCTCAGTGGGAGGCTGAGGCAGGAGGACCACTGAGTCTAGGAATTCCAGACCAGCCTGGGCAACATAGCAAGCTCCTGTCTCCAAAAGAAAAAAGAAAAAAAAAAGGAAGAAAAAAAAAAAAAGAAAAAGAAAGAAAAGAAAGAAAAAAAGGAACGCTGTGCACTCCTAAAAAGAAGGAAGAAATAGTTCTGTATGTGCTAACACACAAAAATGTCCATGATGTGTTGTTCAGTGGGGGAAAGAAAAACCCATCTTGCAGAACAAATATACAAAATTCACCATTCATGTAAGAAATGACCTAAACACTACACCTGCTAAATACCTAGACCTAGATCTGGCCTAGATGCAGATGGTCCAGGTCTATCTGGGTCTAGACATATGCACTTGACAGTAAAAGGTCTATATTAGCTGAGTACATAGGTGCATGCCTGTAATTCCAGTGGCTTGGAAGGCTGCGGCAGGAGGATGGAGAGTTCAAAGCCAGCCTCAGCAACTTAGCGAGGCTCTAAGCAACTCAGCGAGACCCTGTCTCTAAATAAAATATAAAAAAGGACTGGGGATGTGGCCCAGTGGTTAAGTGCCCCTAAATTCAATCCCTAGTACCAAAAAGAAAAGAAAAGAAAGGAAGAAAAAGAAAGAAAGAAAAACAGGGGGCTGGGGCTGTAGCTCAGTTGGTGGAATGCTTGCCTCACATGTACAAGGCCCTGGGTTCAGTCCCCAGCACCACCAAAAAAAGAAAGAAAGGAAGAAGAGCCGGGCACGGTGGCTCAAGCCTGTAATCCCAGCACCTGGGGAGGCTGAGACAGGAGAATCGCGAGTTCAAAGCCAGCCTCAGCAACGGCGAGGCACTAAGCAACTCAGTGAGACCCTGTCTCTACATAAAACACAAAATAGGGCTGGGGATGTGGCTCAGTGGTCGAGTGCCCCTGAGTTCAATCTCGGGGACCAAAAAAGAAAAGAAAATATGTTACCCACCAACTGAGGGAAATGGGGCTCAGGAGGTGCAGGGAAATTGCCTCGTCTTTTACCCACTACAGTTTAATAATGTTTGAGATCTTACAATGAGAATATTTTCCAGAAATACAAGTGTGATGCTAACAATTTGAGAAGCGAGGAGCCTGGCCCCAAGCCTGGGAGCTTGAGGCAGGGTGAAGCCCAGAAGCCCTTGGGAGGCAGGATCTTTGGGGCCAGGTCTGTTTGGGGGTCCTGGGCTGCACTTGAGCTCCTTCTCCCCAAGGCCAGAGCCACGCAGAGCTGGCTTCGGTGTTGGCAGCAGTATCACAGGTTCCTGGAGTCTGGAGGTCTGTAAAATCTGGACTGTCCATCCCCGGGGGGCCCTCCCATCCTCCATGCAGGGCAGTCCTGGGAACTGGCCAGAGTGCAGCGTTGGCCTTGCAGGACAGAGGTGAGCCAGGGAGCTCCGGGAACCCTGGGATGGCAGCTGTCTTCCCAGCCTGACCGCTCCTGAGCCCACGGACCCCGCAGTGGAGGAGGGCAGCACACCCCTGCCCCCTGAGCTCCCAGCCATCGGCAAGGCCGTGGTGAGCGAGGATAGCCTTCCTGGTGCTGACCCGCGCTGTGTCTTCTTCCTTCTTGGTAACTTCGAACTTTCCATCATTTTCAAGGTGGGGTTGGTTGGTTGGTTTATTCACACATAGAAGTTCAGGAAGATTTTCAACCAGATACTGAAAACATAGGGTTCACATCATTCGAAACTGTGCAAAAGAATTAGTGATAAAAGCAAGGCTCTTCCCCATCTTTTCTCCCCAGCCATGCATTTCCCTCCCCTGAGAATCCACATGCGCACTTGAGCATATGTTTGTGTGTGTGTGTGCGCGCTTGCTTGCTTGCTTGCTTGCTTGCTTGCTTGCTTATGTGTGTGTGTTTTCACTCTGATACTACTGGAAGCACACTCCAGCAAGCATTCTAGACCAAGCCGGGAGTGATGCTACACACATGTAATTTCAGCTCTTCAGGAAGCTCAGGTAGGAGGATTGCAAGTTCGAGGCCAGCCTCAGCAACTTAGGGAAACTCTGTCTCAAAAAAAAACAAACCAAGGGCTGAGGATATGGCTCCTGCCTAGCATATACAAAGCCTGGGGTTCAATCCCCAGCACAGCAAAAAAAAAAAAAAAAAAAGTGCTCTAGACTGACTTTTTCACTACAAATACATATCTCGGCTTCTTCCGTAGCAAATACCTGGGAGCTGGCTCTTTTCTTCAGGCTGGAATTCTGTGGCACATGAAAGTCTAATTTTGATGACACTGGGTCTAGAATTCTGCTTGCATGGTGTTCCACCTTCCCTGCACTCACTTCTGTCTGCAAGGCAGCCTGGGAGATTGTCAGTCCTCAATATCCTTCAGTCCCAAGCCAGCCAGGACACTTGGTCCCCCTAAAGGAAACAGGCGCGCAGGGTTAAGGATATTCTCTGAGACCTTGTGGTTGGTTGGCACAGGGCTGGGATCCCAACTGAAGTCTACCCGATGCTGCTGCTATCTGGTGACAATGAGAACAGCCTCTGCATAGGTAGTGATGCCCTGTGCCAGCCCCAGGAGGACGATGACATGGCATCGTGAATAGACCTTGGGAGAGGTAAACCAGGTTCCAGCTCAGTTACAGAGCTACAGAGCCTGTTGGCTGTGTGGCCGCAGTAATCAGCTCCCTCTCAACCTTCATCCTGGCCTCATAGCAGATATTTAACAAATGTTTGTTGAGTGAGAAAGTGAGTGAACGAATGAATAAATGAGATACTAGCATTTATAATCCTCACTTTATATGAGGAAAAACCAGGGCACAGAGAAGCTACATTATTAGTTCAGAGTCAAACAGCTCAAAAGCAGCAGAGTTGGAATTTCAACCTCGATGGGGTCTCAAGAGCCCGTGACGTGTTTCCCTCTTCTAGAATGTTCTCGTCTGCACTATGTATTCATGCGTCCTGCCCCTGAGTCCCCACATGGGTGCCCCTGCCAGCCCCTTCCCCAGCTTCTTTCTTGGGAGTCTTACGGTCTCTGCCTTCTCACTCCTGGCTTGGAGGCCCTGCTCTGAGCCTCTCACGTCCCATCCCCCTGGCCAGGCGCCTGACGTGGGAGCCGCAGCCCTCCCTCCTTAGACCTGGATTTATTTTATTCATTCATTTGTCCAACCCTCCATTCTTTCTTCAACAAACATTTACTGAACGGAGCTGATGCAGCTCTGCCCCTGGTGCTGGAAATCCAAAGGAGAATCCAGCCTGGCCTTGTCCACAGGAGCCAGGAAAGAGCAAAGGAAGGACATTATCACCCACAGAAGCCAACTCAGAGGGACACAGCACAGGCTTAGGGTTGGGGTCCCCAGCCCGGGAGCTCTGGGAAGGCTTCTAGAGAAGGCCATGCTGGAGCATGGCGAGGTGAGGAAGAGTCGCCAAGAGCAGCAGGAGAAAGCAGGAGACCTTCAAAAATGCCAGTTGTTCCTTAGAGCTGGGCCCCGGTCTGTGCCCAGGTGGGAACACCCGGTTCTGGGAAACCCACCTCCTCGCCTGGCTACCCAGGCAGCTCCAGGCAGAGCAGGGCTCCCTGGAATCTCACGTCTGGGAATTTATCAGCAAACCCCCCAAATAATCAGCACTGTAAAATGGAGTTACGTATTCATGGAGGATGTTTATCACACTCTTATTTATCATAGCAAACATGTGGAAACAACCTGAGGTTCCAGCCATGAGAAATGGCTACCACACCCAAGGGACTGTCCAAAGGGCTTAGAAGTCTGGTTTTCAGACACTATTTTTTCTTTTTTCTTTTTGATACCAGAGATTTAACCCAGGGGTGTTTTTACCACTGAGCCACATCCCAGCCCCCCTTTTTAAAAATTTCATTTAGAGAAAGGTCTTGCTAAGTTGCTTAGGGCCTCACTAAATTGCCCAGGCTGGCCTTCAACTTGCGATCCTCCTGCCTCGGTCCCCCTAGCTGTGGGGATTACAGGCGTGCACCACCGCATCCAGCTCAGACACTGTTTAAAGGCACCAGAAGATGCATCTGGTATAATTTCCACTAAACTCCAGCATGAGGCAAGCTATTTTATTTTATTTTTTGGTAACAGGGATTGAACTCAGGGGCACTCGACCACTGAGCCACATCCCCAGCCCTATTTTGTGTTTTATGTAGAGACAGGGTCTCACTGAGTTGCTTAGCACCTCGCCATTGCTGAGGTTGGCTTTGAACTCACGATCCTCCTGTCTCAGCCTCCCTAAGTGCTGGGATTACAGGCTTGAGCCACCGCGCCCGGCTGAGGCAAGCTATCTTACTACTCTCAGAGACAAGCATGTGCACATTGGAGGATCCCAGCCAGATCTGCGATGAGCCCTTCACAGGGTGAACTCTGGTGATAGACCGACCCCAGTCTGTGGCTGTTGCATGAGTTGCGTGTGTGTGTGTGTGTGTGTGTGTGTGTGTGGTGTGCGCGCACCTGTAGCACTGAGGCTTGAACCCAGGGCCTCTCATATGCTAGGTAAGTGCTGAACTCACCGCCTGCCGTTTTCTTTTTCATTTTGAGACAGGATCTCGTTAAATTGCTGAGACTGGCCTGGAACTTGAGATTCTCCAGCCTCAGCCTCCCCAGTTGCTAGGATGACAGGCGTGTGCCACCTTGCCTGGCATGAAACTATTTGTAAAAGGAAATACAGGAGCCGGGCACGGTGGTACACATCTGTAATCCCAGCACTTAGGGAGGCTGAGACAGGAGAATCGTGAGTTCAAAGCCAGCCTCAGCAATGGTGAGGCACTAAGCAACTCAGTGAGACCCTGTCTCTACATAAAACACAAAATAGGGCTGGGGATGTGGCTCAGTGGTCGAGTGCCCTGAGTTCAATCCCCGGTACCAAAAAAGAAAAAAAAAAAAAAAAAAAAGGAAATACAGGCTGGTAGTGGTGGTTGTGGTGGCACACAGCTATTATCCCAGCGACTGAGGAGGCCAAGGCACAAGGCCCCAGGTTCCATCCCCAACACTAAAAACATTTTTTCCCTATGTTCTCTGGTTTGGTGAAAGTTGGCTAGGCTCACTGCTTTATTTTCAGGGACTGACGCTCAGAGGCAAGCTCTGAGAGATACAGCCTCTCTGTCCAGCCTCCTCCCCAACCAATCCGCCCATGTGTCCTGCAGAGCCTGCAGAACCACCCACTGCCCTGACACCCCTGTGCCTTCAGTCCCGTGCTTTGGCTTCTGGGCCTCTCTAAATGCTCCCACCTTCCCTCTCCATCTTGCAAGATTCCCCCCGTGCTCCAGGCCTTCCTCAGAGTCCTTCCGCTGGGCACCCACGGCACGGAACCAGGGCTTACCTGCCCAGCCCCTCCTGGATGGTGGGCTGTGGAGCGAAGGACTCGCCTTACCTCCTTCCCCCAGAGGCTTCAGGCTGGCCCAGAATTGATTTTTCTTCATTCCCTTCCTGACATTTCATTCTGGAGACGTCTAAACCTGCAGGAAACAGCACAAGGAACGTGCTTCACCACGGTCCCCACGACTCCCTTTCTCTCCCCTGCACTCTGGCTGAACCCGTGTGGCATCTGAACTCTGGGGATCTGGAAGGTGGGCGCTGCCCTCTGCAATAGGTAAAAGAAGGAACAAGGACTTAGTACTGTCCTCAGCCCCAGAGCAGAAGCTTACACCAGGGAGCGTGGTCTTTCTAAAATGCAAACCAGGTCAAGCCAATGACCTGCCTGGTCACCAGCTGCCCGCAGCCAGCGCAGCCCCGATGCAGATACCTGAGACCCCCTCACCCCTCCTGCCTCATCGCACGCAGTCCTGGGAGCCCGCCTTCTCCCATGCTGGTCTCTACTGTCCCACGTGGGCCCTGCAGCCACTGCCCTCCTGCTCACCTGGTCAGGCACACGGTCTTTCCCTTCCTTTCCCTCACAGATGTCACATCCTGAGAGTGGCAGGGGGCTCCACTGACTTTTCCTCCTCCTCTCTGCGCCAAGGACCATGTCTACTGGGGCAACCCACCCATCCCGGCCTGCCCCACGCCGTCTCCCGGTGGCACTGAAGGTCCTCGGTCCTGGAACCTCTTAGTCCTGGGCAAACTAAGAGGATTGGCCCCGCTGGCTTCTTATGGGGTGTGCAGGACGCCATTGTCCCCCTGCTAAGAGGGGGCAGTCTGTGGGCCATGGGGCACAAGGGCTGGGCTGCTGCCTGCACCTCCCCAGCCCTGCCAAGGTGGAGCCACATGTCAGGCCAGGAACACGTGCGTGGGGGATGGGTGACTGCCTGAGGAATGAACAGCAGCCTCACCTCCTAAGAATCTGACCTCAACTGTCACCTGCCACAACGTATCGGGCCTGACCATCCTGTCTCAAAGGACACCCAGCCAAGCACCCCAGTTCCTCTCCCTGCTTTACTGGTTCCCTAGCAATGATCACCAGCTGACATTTTCTGTATGTCACTCACTCATTTCCTTTCACCCTCCAGGGGACTTGTCTAGTGTCTACTCCACAAGGGCACGGCCTGCGGTCATTTTCATTTGCTCAGGACTCCCCAGGGCCTAGAAGAGTAGCATTTGTTGAATGAGTGAAAGACCTCGCATTTCCCAGCAAAAGTCGCAGCTGTTCCACACACAGCGGGGCAGCCTGGGATCCCAGCAACTCAGGAGGCTGAGGCAGGAGGATCGATCACGAGTTCAAAGCCAGCCTCAGCAAGGGCGAGGCGCTAAGCAACTCAGTGAGACCCTGTCTCTACATAAAACACAAAATAGGGCTGGGGATGTGGCTCAGTGGTCGAATGCCCCTAAGTTCAATCCCCAGTACCAAAAAAAATAAGTGAACAAAGGAGGCTGAGGTCCCACTCCTGGATAGTCATCCTGAAGGAGACACTGAGTATAACCAGAAGAAAGGGGACACAAAGCAGAGGACAGACACCCAGGGCCAGACACAAAGTGCTCAAGAGGTGGTCGGCGGCAGAGCCCTTGCCTAGCATGTGTGGGGCTCCAGCTTCCACCCCCAGCACTGCAGACCAAATAAAATAAATTTTAAAACGCACAGAAGAGCGGGCGGCGGGAGTTTGAGGCGTGGGATCAGGCCTGACTGGGGATGTGGGGGCAGACTTGACTGCACCTGGCAGCTCTTGCCCAGAGTGTGCTGTGGCATCTCAGGGGCCAGGTGTCTCCCTTCCTCCTCCCTCCTGATCAGTGAACACGGATGCCTGGGCCCACTAACCTCTAGCCCTTCGTGTGGGCCTGGAGAGGTGCTTACAGAGCTGGTTGTGCAGTGCCCTCATCTCAGGCTGCCCTGCCGGGCTCTGCACACGAGTTGGCCTCTCACCCCAGAGATTCCAGAGCATCTGTCTTCTGTGCAGGGGTGGCAGGGTGTGACTCGGGATGCTCTGTCTGGGCCTGGGATGTGGTCAGCGGTGGAGAATTTGCCTGGCAGGCGTGAGGCCCTGGGTCCCATTTGTAGCACCAAAGAAAGTAACAACTCCGTCATTCCAGCCACTCGGGGAGGCTGAGGCAGGAGGATCGCAAGTTTGAGGCCAACCCCAGCAACTTAGCAAGAACTTGTCTAAAAATAAAAAGGGCTGGAATGCAACTCAGTGGTAGAGCCCCTTTGGGTTCAATCCCCAGTACCAAAAAAAAAAAAGGTGTTCCAACTTATCTAATCTTGTTCAGGGAGTTAGCACCCGAGCCCCCAGCAAGCAGGCATGGGGGCCTTCAAGGAACCCCATGGCCCAGCAGAAGGCTCAGCCTCCAGGAGGAGGCAATGGAAAAATTCTTATTATTTGAAATATACAAGTAGTGACTTTCCCTTTGTGTCCCCCTCTTTCCAGGTCTGAGGAACTATTACACTCCCTTTGGTGGACTGTGCTAAAGCCTTGGGAAGTCACCTCCTGTTGGCCGGAACAGGCTCTCAGCCTCAGGGAAGCCCTGCAGGTGACCGCAGTCCCGGGGCCTCAGTCCCCTTGTCTGCAGAACCTGCCTACAGGGGTAAGGAGGCGCCTGGAGGTGTGCCGGGAAGGGGAGCCTTCCCACTGACACAGCACCCACAGGGCTCTCCTAAGTCTGTCCTGGAACTTCCTCAACTTCTTTTTTTCTGTCTGGGCAGGTGGGGGTCAGTAGAGCAGCTGGAAAACAAGACCCTTGGGACCTGGCTTGTGAGTGTGCATGGACAGACGGAGGAGCGGCTCTGTCTCCAGCCACCAGTGAGCCAGAGGGAAAGTGCACAGACCCACAAGTCCACACCCAGAGGAGGAAGCCACCGAGGCCTGCTCCAGGAGCTGGAGATAAAGCTGGGGGTGGGGAGGCCACCATGCAGCCACTTCTCCAGGCGTCCGGGGTGGCGGTGACCCGTCTGGCCTGTTCTCATGCTATGGACTGTTAGCCGTCTGAGGCTGAAAAGGTGCAGCCTGGGGGATGAACAGGGAGCCCCGAAGCACATCGGTCTGGAGGGAACTATTACAGCCTGTAGGGAGGCAGCTGGTCAGAGAAGAGAGGTCTGGGGAACATGGCCCTGCAGCTGTACCCTGGCCCTGGCCCCAGAAATCCACTGTTTCATCACCAGAGGCACCTGAGTCTTGAACACTTGGCTCCGCTTTGGATTCTGACTACCTGGGTTCAAATTCCAATCCCACCATCTCCTTGCTGTGTGACCATAGGCCAGTTACTCCCCCTCTCTGAACCTATGTTCTCTCACAGCCTCACCCATAAAATGGAGACAACTAGGGCGAGGATAAAATGAGACCCTAATACAGCCTCTTGGTGGCACCAGGCTGTTCCTGGAGGTGAACAGGGTTCACCAATGGTTTGTCCCCAGGCCCCAGTCTCAGAGCTGGAGTTCTGTCACCACATGAAATACAAGCCTCAGACTCTTCTAAGAAGGCCTGAAACCAGCTGCTGCAGGAAGGTGCATCTTGGGATAGGAGCTGGGTGTGCGTGCTACAGGTGGAAGCCTCTCCGAGGACCCGCAGATAGAGATAGCTGGAAACAGGACCAGTGCAGCCAGCCCAGGCAGCCTGGGCCAGGACCTGGCCTCTCTCTGAGCCTCTGCTCACCCTTTGCAAAACAGAGATGAAAACGGTGCCACTCTGTAGGATGGTTGTGAAGATTAAATGGGTTAGACTGACAAAACAATTATTATAAACTCAGTTTTAAAATACAGGTTGAGGGGCTGGGATTGTAGCTCAGCGGTAGAGCGCTTGCCTCGCATGCGTGAGGCCCTGGGTTCGATCCTCAGCACCACATACAAAGCAATAAAATAAAGACATTGTGTCCATCTACAACTAAAAAAAATTAAAAAAAAAACAACTGTAGTCTTACATTTAAAAAAAAAACAACATACAGGTTGAAGCCGGGCGCGGTGGCACAAGCCTGTAATCCCAGCACTTAGGGAGGCTGAGACAGGAGAATCGCGAGTTCAAAGCCAGCCTCAGCAATGGCGAGGTGCTAAGCAACTCAGTGAGACCCTGTCTCTACATAAAACACAAAATAGGGCTGAGGATGTGGCTCAGTGGTCTAGTACCCCTGATTTTAGTGCCTGGTACTAAATAAATAAATAAATAGATAGATAAATAGATAGATAAATAAATAAATAAATGCATAAAAATAAAAACAGGCTAGAGAATCTCTTAAATCCTTTTACTTTCTTTGGACCCCAGATTCTCTCCTATTTCCCCAAGTCCTCCAAGATGGTCAGAAGATAGAGGTGGTAACTACTTTGGTATTTCCCAAAGTGGGTTCCATATAGTTTTAAACTCCCAAGATACTCTAGACAAAAAAAAAAAAAAAGACACCGTGGTCACACTGGCCTGGGTGCTGGTGGGGATCAAGTCGCCTCTTAGAACTTTCCACAGGGACAGGAGGGGTTCTGAGGGGCCCTGCGGGGAGGAAATCTGTTGGATGTTTGTGTTGCCCTATCCCAAATTTATTTCATGCAGGAATACCACTTTCTGTCTGACATCCATTTAACCTCCTCCTGGCAAAACGCTGATAATAAAGGTCATTTCTAGCTCAAAGTTGCTGCAACTCACAGAGAAGACAGGAAGGTTTGTTAAAATGCCTCATCCCGCCAGGCATGGTGGCATACACCTGTAATCTCAATGCTTGGGAGGCTGAGGCAGGAGGATCCCAGGTTTGAAGCCAGCCTCAGCAACTTAGCAAGACCTATATCAAAATAAGAAATTAAAAAAGGCTATGGATGTGGCTCAGTGGCTAAGGCCTTGTGTTCAATCCCTTGTACCAAAAAACAACAACAACAAAACGCATCACATCCATATCTGAGCAGTGCCTTCCAGTTATTGAGACCCTGGCGCACTCACCACCCAGGGGCTCTCAGTCTGCTCCAGGGATCAGAGAGCGTCAGAGAGGGAGGTCCCCTCAGGGCCACCCAGCCCCCTGGGCCACCCAGCTGGGACTAGCTCAGCTCCCTGCTCCCCTATCCCCACCCTGCAGTGGCCTCCAGCTCCCTCAGGCCAGACAGAATGCCCAGAGCCCAGAGCTTTGTTAGGACAGAAGGCGGCATCTGCAAGAAGGCGGCATCTGCAAGAAGGCTTCTAGAAAAAGGAGTTGCAAAAGAAGTGGGTAGAGCCAGCCTCAGGCAAGGGCGGTGTGCCAGAGGATAGAGAGCCTCCACACCTGCAGAGGAGAGCTCTGACCTCAGGCTCCAATGACAGGGACAGTGCCACTTTCAAATGGCCTCTCACAGCTCCCTGTCAATGTCTTAGCAATTCTAACATTCAGCAACCATTTAACCCCTTCTGGATGACCTCTTCTCCAGGCCATGTGGGATTTGGAAAATGAGATTAATCAGCTGGTCAATAGAGGACAGTGACATTTATTGAGCACCTACTATATGCCATGCATTGTATAGGAAGTTCTGTGTGTATGAGAAGATGTCAGCTTATCCTGATAACCCCACTCTGCAGATGGGGCACTGGAAGTTCACGCTGGTGAGTTAAGTGCCCAGGAATGCCGTGGAGCTGGCTGCACACCCCAAGGTTGGCTTTGCCTGCAGGGCCCCACAGCCGCTTCCCATGCTGTTCTGCTACAGCCTGGGTAGGATCACCCACAAATGCCCCAGGGCCCTGAGCCCTACTTCACTCCCCAGGCCACCCCCGTATTACTAATTCAGGTTCTCACCACCTGGGATGTGAGGAAGGGAACCCCACGGGAGACTAGTTCCCCATGCAGACTGGCTCACATTGTAGATTAAAACAAAAACAAAAACAAAGCCCGGCTTGGTGGCCCACGCCTGTAATCCCAGCGGCTCAGGAGGCCCAGGCAGGAGGATCGTGAGTTCAAAGCCAGCCTCAAAGCCAGCCTCGGCGATTTAGTGACGCCCTAAGCAACTCAGTGAGACTCTGTCTCTAAATAAAATACAAAAGTAACCTGGAGATGTGGCTCATTGGCTGAGTGCCCCTGAGTTCAATTCCTGGTATGCCCCCCAAAATCACCTGGCACCGGGTTGGTCCACGCCCTGGAGAATCTCCCTGTTTCAGCCCCCATCATCTGGTCACCTTGCAGGGGACACATAAGTTAGTTTTCTGAACATGCCAGCCCCAGCATGAGGCTCCCTGCTGAGGTTCCTGCTCAGGGACCCAGCTGGCCCTTGACCTGGGCTCCTGGAGGCCTTTGTCCACTGCAGGCACAACAGGCCATTCCCAGGTGCAGCTGCTCGCTGGCCCCCAGCATGTGAGGATCCTGGCAGGCACCTGGGTGGCTGGGGCTGGGCCGGGCACACAGACCTCTGCGTGGGTCCTCAAGGGCCCTGCCCTCCTCATAGGCACCTGGCTCCCAACTTCCTAGAGTTCCTGGGTCAGCTGAGCGACTGTAGGCAGGGAGGAGACCCCACTTCCTCCCCTCCTGGGGTCCCTCCTGCCCACCCTCAGAACGGGTCCCCAGCATTCACAGCTTGGGGCTCGGCCACAGCCCGTCACTTATCCTCAAGTCCCCAAGCAGTCTCTTTCCCTTGTCCCTGGTGGGGAGCCAGGTCACAAGAGGAGCAGCAACTTGGGGGCAGTGAGCAGCGTCACTCCTGGGTCTGGTCCCCATGAGAGTTCAGGGTGGGCTGTTCGAACTTGGCTCCTAAGTGTTCTCACTGGGCGCCCCGGGCTGGTTACTCAACCTCTCTGTGCCTTAGTTTTCTCAGAGAGTCGCGTCCTGCCTCAGCTGTGAGTCCTTAATCTGCCCCCTCTTTGCTCCAATTTTATTTTATTTTTTATAAAACTTTTGTAGTTGTTGATGGACATTTATTTATTTATTTATTTATATGCGGTGCTGAGAATCGAACCCAGTGCCTCACGCATGCGAGGCAAGCGCTTTACTACCGAGCCACAACCCCAGCCCCATGCTCCAATTTTAAAATGGAGCATTTGCTCTTCTCTTGGCAAGGGCTGACATGAGGATAAGAAAAGACAACCGAGCTCAAGGCACCCTGGCAGGAGGCACGCAGGAGCCTCTGCTGGTTACTTGCAGTGGTCAAGAAGTGGGCCTAGCCGGGTGAGGTGGCTCACGCCTGTAATCCCAGCACTTTGGGAGGCTGAGACAGGAGAATCGCGAGTTCAAAGCCAGCCTCAGCAATGGTGAGGAACTAAGCAACTCAGTGAGACCCTGTCTCTACATAAAACACAAAATAGGGCTGGGGATGTGGCTCAGTGGTTGAGTGCCCCGAGTGCAATCTCCAGTACCAAAAAAAACCCACAAAATAGGGCTGTGGCTGTGGCTCAGTGGTCAAGAAACCCTGAGTCCAATCCCCGGTACCAAAAAAAAAAAAAAAAAAAGAAGTGGGTCTAGCCTGAAGGCATGACTCAATGGCCAAGGGCTTGCCAGCTTTCATGAGACCTGGCATGTATGGGCTCAATCCCCAGCACCACAAAAATGGCAGGGGGGGAGGGAGGCTGTCTAATAGCTGCGTATAGTGGCCCATGGTAAGATCCTAGCCACTCAGGAGGCTGAGGCAGGAGGATTGCAAGTTGGAGGCCAGCCTCAGCAACTTAGCAAGGCCCTGTCTCAAAATAAAAAGGGCTGGGAGCCAGGCACAGTGGCACACGCCTGTAATCCCAGAACTTTGGGAGGCTGAAACAGGAGGATCATGAGTTTAAAGCCAGCCTCAGCAACAGTGAGGTGCTAAGCAACTCAGTGAGACCCTGTCTCTACATAAAACACAAAATAGGGCTGGGGATGTGGCTCAGTGGTCCAGTGTCCCTGAGTTCAACCCTCAGTACCAAAAAAAAAAAAAAAAAAATGCTGGGGATGTGGCTCCACGGTAGAGAGCTTACCTACCATGAGGTAAGACCAAAATCATCATAATCATCATCATCAGGAGGAGTTGAAGCACAAGAAATAGGCCCAGAGATCATCTCTGGGGAGGGACACAGTAAAGGACCTGAACTCTCCATGTTGTTTTATTATTATTGTCACAAATTGACTACTAAGTACTGTACAGAGCTGGCCCTGGCCTGGCCTGGCCTCACTCTGGCCAGCGGCCCCCCCAGTCTGCTTGACACCCCCAGCCCCACCCATGCCTTGCCTGGGCTGGCCTCTTCACCTGCTTCAAGGCTCCCAGCCAGGCCCCAGGGCAGATGTGGCCCCAGGCTGTGGCCTCTCCTTCCAAGCACAAACCTGTCCCTTGCCATAGGGTGTGAATGAGTCTCTGCTCTCCAGGGTCTCGCCCTAAGTGGAGAGGGAGGCTGGAGCGCCCCCACACCCTTCCTGTAAGAATTAAGATGAGTGGGGGAGGGATCAGTGGCGCACACCTATAATCCTAGCAGCTCTAGAGGCTGAGACATGAGGATCACGAGTTCAAAGCCAGCCTCTGCAATTTAGTTAGACCCTGTCTCTAAATAAAATACAAAAAAAAGGACTGGGGCCGGGCATGGCAGCGCACGCCTGTAATCCCAGTGGCTCGGGAGGCTGAGGCAGGAGGATCTCCAGTTCAAAGCCAGCCCCAGCAACGGCGAGGTGCTAAGCAACTCAGTGAGACCCTGTCTCCGCATAAAACACAAAATAGGGCTGGGGATGTGGCTCAGTGGTCAAGTGCCCTTGAGTTCAATCCCCGTTACCAAAAAAAAAAAAGAATGAATGTGAATGAATGGAAGAAGGGCCAGACACTTCCAGCCCAGGGGGGCCTCTTCCCCGTTGTCCTTTGAAGGGGAAATGGTGCGTGGTAGGGGGCTGCTCAGTGCCAGGTGGCAAAGTCTGGGTACAGGAGCATTGGTGCATCCTAGCTCCTTCCCAATCCCCCCTCAGCCTGGTAGTTAGTGGTCAGCCCCCAAAATGGCTCAGAGGGTTCCGGGCTCCACTGGGTACTTCCCACAGCACCTCGTCTCCTCTCCGCCTCTGTGCCCTGGGGTGGACCCCACACACCCTGAGTTACTCCTGCCTCCAGGCCTCTGCGCTCTCCTGGCCCTCCTGCCAGGCCCTCCCCTGACCTTGGTCTTGTCCCTGTCATTCTGTTTCTGCTCAAGTGCTATCCCCACAGAGATGCCCCGACACTGTCCAGAGTGACACCTCCCGTTCTCCCTCTCTGGTCCCCGTTTATCATCTTCACAGCTCTTAGCATCGCCTGAAACCGCCTTTTCTTACAACAAGCATTTTTGGGGGGGTAACTTCGGATTCACAGAATTGCAAAGAGAATACAGAGGGCTCCAGGTGACCCTCCACCAGTTTGGTCATAACGTTCACCCACTATGTCTGCTAAAACCAAGAAATTAACACTGATATGTTACCATTGCTAAGCCGTGGGCTTTACTCAGATGATGTGGCTTTTTTATTCCTTTGTTTTGTGTTTTTGCAGTGCTGGGCAGTGGACCAAGGGGGCCCTCTACCACTGAGCAACACCCCCAGCCCTTTGTATTTTTTTTTTTTTTTTTAATTTTGAGACTCCATCTCAACAAACTGCTGAGGCTGGCCTTGAGCTGACGATCCTCCTGCCTCTGCCTCCTGCGCGGCTGGGATTACAGGGGTGCCCGCCGCCCTGGCTATTCTTTCTTTCTCTGTCCACCTGTTGCCAGCCGCCTCCCTGCTGGAAGGTGAGGCTGAAAAGCAGGCAGTCTCTCTCCTGCTCCCTCGCCCCTGGCAACGGACTGACTGTAAAAGAAAGAAAGGGAAGGCCAGGAGCAGCGGACGGTGGCCGAGAACACCCTCTGCCAGGCAGTTCTAGGAACTCGGCACACGAGGCCCCTGAGCCCTCCCAGCAACCCATGGCGCAGCCACCAATGGGGAAACCGAGGCATGGTGCAGGTTGGGGCCAGAGCGGCCGGGCCAGTGCACCTCCCACGGCAGGCTGATGGCCCCTCAGGGCAGCTGAGCAATGCTGGCTCTTCCTTGTCACCAGCAGGGCAGGTGGGCATGCCCTTCCACTACCACAGTGGTTAGTCCCCGAGGGCACAGGCCTGGGATGCAGCCCAACCTCCTACTGGCTCCTGCCCCGAGGCAGCCAGAGGCTTCTGGGCCTGGGGGCGCCACTCCAGGGCACCCGCTTACCCTTCCTCAGGGAAGCAGAGGGGGCTGCTTCAGCCACCAACTGTGACCTTGTTCCCGTGTCCCACTCCCCAGAGCCTGCAGACAGAGCAGGGGGTGCCCATGGGCGCACACGCACCGCCCCAGGCCACCACTTTGGCACATGGTCTCCTCTCGGGCCTCCAGGTTCTGGCTGCTGGGGTCAGAGTCCAAGAATGGGCCCCTCTTCTGAAGCGGAGCTTGCTGGGCTCTGGGACAGAGGAGAGCAAGAAGAGATGGTGTCCCCCGGGCTGGGGTTGTAGCTCAGTGAGAGAGCGCTTGCCTTGCAGGTATGAGGCACTGGGTTCGATCCTCAGCACCACATAAAAAAATAAAGATATTTGAAAAAAAAAAAAAAAAAGAGAGGGCTGGGGCTGTGGCTCAGTGGTAGAGTGCTCACCTAGCATATGTGAGGCACTGGGTTCGATTCTCAGCACCACATATAAATAAAATAAAGGTCTATCAACAACTATAAAAAATATTTAAAAAAAAAAAAAAAAAAAAAAGAGAGAGATGTTGTCCCCTGTGGGCGTGGGTGGGGCAGCCTGGAAGCCAGTGGTCTTTTCCCAACACCCACTGAGCAGACGAGGGATGTCCCAGCAGCTCCCAAAGGGAAACGCAGTCCTCCAGCAGTGGACAGGCCCCCAGCAGCCTGGGCAGCCCCGAGGACTTCCCTGGTGTCTGCTGGATGCTTCCAATGCAAGTGGCCGTGCCCAGAGTCTCCTTGAGGTTCCAGCCATGGCCGCCCCCACCCAGCACTCTGGGGAGCAGAATAAGCACGGGGGTGACAGGGGACACTAGGAGGTGGTGGCAGCCATGGGGAGAGAGGCAGCAGCTCCACTGAGAGCCGGGGGCGGGGCTGCCTGTGTGCAGCTAATTAAGCAGTGACTGTGATGAATCAGGAGAGGCTGCCACTTGCTAATTAAAGGTGCGGTGTCTTGCCTGGCAGGGATGACGGCAGAGAAACCATGGCAGGGGCCAGGCTGGCAAGGCCCAGCTTAGCCAAAGCGCCCCTCGGCCCCTCCCAGCAGGCCCCGGCCCCCTCCCCACTTCCCTATCTCGCCTACCAACCTTGCCCGTTGGAGCCCAGGGCCTCTGACTTCCCCGCCCTCCCCACCAACCCAAATTGCTCTCCAGATAAGGGCAGTGCCTGGGAGGAGGAGCCTGCTGTGCCCAGCGCCTGGGTTGGCAGGTGGCACCAGGCTGAGACTGTGAGACGCCCTTTCTACCCTAGTCCTGAGGTCCCAAAGTTGAGCCCATGAGTCCAGACAAGAAAGAGGATGGGTTGGGCGCGGTGGCGCATGCCTGCAATCCCAGCTGAGGCAGGAGGAGGCTGAGGCAGGAGGACTGCAAATTCAAAGCCAGCCTCAGCAACGGCGAGGCGCTAAGCAACTCAGTGAGACCCTGTCTCTACATAAAACTCAAAATAGGGCTGGGGATGTGGCTCAGTGGTCGAATACCTCTGAGTTCAATCTCTAGTACCAAAAAAAAACCCCAAAAAAGCAAAAAAAAACTTACATGAAAGCCGGGCATGGTGGTGCATGCCTATAATCCCAGCACTTAGGGAGGCTGAGACAGGAGAATCGCGAGTTCAAAGCCAGCCTCAGCAAGGGTGAGGTGCTAAGCAACTCAGTGAGACCCTGTCTCTACATAAAACACAAAACAGGGCTGGGGATGTGGCTCAGTGGTCGAGTGCCCCTGAGTTCAATCCCCGGTACAAAAAAAAAAGAGGGTGGTTGCGGGAGCCAGGGCCCAAAGACGGCTTTTAGAGTCTTCAATTCTGAGTCTCACCAGGGGCTGTAGGCATCACTCAAATTCCCTGACAGTTCCTGATGTCAGCCTGTATCCTGTTTCCCTCCAGACACTGGGTCTGTGCATGTGCGTGTAAGAGAGACAGACAGACAGCGCTCCTCCCTGGCCTTGCTATTCCTGTCTTGAGATGGGAAGTTCAGATCTCTGACCCTTGACGGTTCCAGATACAGTGGACAAAAAAGCCCCAGGCTTCCTGTCCCAGCCCCGAGTGGATTCCAGGCAGAGATGTCCCTGAGGCACAGGCTCCAGGGACCAGAAACCTGGGTTCAATCTCAGCCCCACTTGGCAGCTGCATGAACTTGGGCCTGGGAGCTAATTGCCATGTACCTCGGTGTTCCTGTCTGCAAAGCTGGAGATGGTAACGCTGTTTACCTGGATGGTCTCTAAGGATACCATTAACCTGGGGTAGGGGTGGCCTGGCTCCAGGCCTCTCCCCTCCTCACATGGCTGGCAGCCACTCACTGCAGCCTGTGTTCTGTGGACAACTACAGAGGTGAAGTGACTTGCCCAAAGCCACATAGCTACGCAGGCCACCTTCCTGGGTCCCTTGAGTGGAATGAGAAGGTGAATTTCTACAGGATGCAGAGTGCTGAACCAGTCACCAGGGAGGGGACCCAGATAAATTTGGGACTCACTCTGCTTCCAGGGGACCCCTAGTCTGGAAAGAGAGAGAAAATACACACACAGGAGAATCAGCAAAGGAGCCCATCTGAGTGGGAATTCCAACGGCCCTCCATGCAGGGCTGCGGTGGGACCCTCAGAATGCAGGAGATGCTGCTTTGTCTTGCAGCTCGATCTGCAGAGCAAGTTGTTAAGCAAAGTCTCTGATTTTATTTGGCAGGTAGAATCAGCATTGCAAGGTCATGGGGTAGCGGGAACTGAAGAGAGCCTGCTCTCGTACTTTGGAAAGTTCCAGGTCGTCCCTGATGCCCGTGCAAGCTACCTCTGTGGTTCTGGAGTCTGTCACTCCAGGTATCTGGGAGGTCCAGGCCCAGGTGCTGTGATTTTAGAGACCACACTGTCCATGAATCCTCTTCCACGTAGCCAGGCAGCCACTGCGATGGGGACTTCCTGCTGTTGGGGGATTTGCAGAGGGGAGGGGCAGATGTAGTGGTGGTAAGAGTCTCAGAGATGATGAAAACCTTTTTTTCTTTTTCTACCAGAGATTGAACCCAGAATGGGCTTTACCACTGAATTACACCTCAAGCCCTTTCTTATTAATTTATTTACAGAAAGGTTCTCATGTGCCTATAATCCCAGTAGCTCAGGAGGCTGAGACAAGAGGATGACAAGTTCAAAGCCAGCCTCAGCAGCTTAGCTAGACCCTGTCTCAAAATAAAATATAAATAAGCCAGGCGCGGTGGCGCACACCTGTAATCCCTGCACTTAGGGAGGCTGAGACAGGAGAATCGCGAGTTCAAAGCCAGCCTCAGCAACAGAGAGGCGCTAAGCAACTCAGTGAGACCCTGTCTCTACATGAAACACAAAATAGGGCTGGGGATGTGGCTCAGTGGTCGAGTGCCCCTGAGCTCAATCCCTGGTACACCCCCCAAAAATATAAAATATAAAGAAAGGACCCGGGCGCGGTGGCTCACGCTTGTAATCCCAGCACTTAGGGAGGCTGAGACAGGAGGATCGCGAGTTCAAAGCCAGCCTCAGCAATGGCGAGGCACTAAGCAACTCAGTGAGACCCTGTCTCTACATAAAACACAAAATAGGGCTGGGGATGTGGCTCAGTGGTCGAGTGCCCCTGAGTTCAGTCCCTGGTGCCAAAAA
>PVHX01010478.1:0-69833 GCA_004024805.1 Geosciurus inauris
GCCTCAAGGACAGGGATGACTAGGACTTAGTCACTTCTGTGACACCACGGTGAGACACAGGGCCTGGCACAGATCAGAACTTCAATGCAGACGCAGGAACAAACATGGTCACTGTTGCAAAACCGAACTTGACACATGGTGAAGAGAGATAATCAGAAACAGATCCAGAAGGGATATTTTATTTAGAATAATAATTGTTATTTCAATTGGATTGATTGACGTACATTACCAAAGCTCCAACCGATGTTGAAAATTTACTGGAGAAGGCAAACAAACAGAGAAACCCCAAAGCCAAACACATGCAAGATCAGCACTTAGGGATTTTCATTTCTGAGGACCTGGGGACCTGGAGATGGATTGCAGACAACAGGACAGCAGTCTTGGCTCCATTGAGCAAGCACCAGGCTGCTCTGTGAGTACCCTGAGAACACCATGGCAATGCCACAGTGGCCATGCAAGACTGGAGAAGTCTTCCAAGTCCCCAAGCTGGCTAAAGATGTCTAGGCCTATTGCTAGGCTATGCTGTGGAGACAGCGTGAGGGGTAGGGTGTCTTCCTAGTCAGCTCTGGACCCAGACCAGTGGCAATGTGGGAAATCAGTAAACAGGAAGAAGCATACGTTTGCAGGACTCCTCAGGATTAATTAGAAAACCCCTCTGTATAGCCAGGCTGGCCTAAGTGCTGGAGGACCAGTGAGGCAGAGGGAAACAGGGTCTTGCTGTGTGGTTACATGCAGCACCGAGGTCTCCTGCTCATCCACAGAGCCATGGACGTTCTCATGTCTCCACAGAAAGCCACTGTCGCCATAAAGAGGTCAACTCTTCAACTCTCCAAGAAACAGGGCCACTGGAGTCCTGGGCCAATGACGGCTCTGAGAAGCTGGATAGAGAGGGGGACAGTAGGGTTTGGAATACTTCAGAGCTAAAAGTGGCAAATGATTTGCTTTGACTTTGCAAACTGAGAGCTTTTTTTAAAAAAAACAAAACACTCCAACCCATGGGCTGGCACCCAAGAACCTCCCAGGTTCACAAGCTTATGAAAGCAGAAAACTGAATGTGTCATCTACACATTCTAAATCTAAGTTAATGAGGCTTAGTATTTGTATTTAAATGAGCTCTGTTTATTTGAAATAACCTTATAAAATTATATAAATTATATAATAGATAATAATTTTATTAGTAAGATAGGGTCCAGTTTGCCATATTAATCGGAAAGGGATTACAAGAGGGATGGGAGGAAACATTGAAAGTCTGCCCGAGGAGATGGGAAACAAGAGCTCTCGGAGCCAAGAAGGCGTTGGTTTGCTTTCGTCCGGTGGGCCATTGGCATTGGGGAGTGACATTGGGCCAGGGCAAGCTTTCAGGCACACTCTTGCTTCAAGCACAGGGAAGGCCAGTGAAGACAAGGAAGGAGCAGCAACAGTAGAACTTGGTGCAGGAAAACAAAGGCCCATAGGTCACCAGCAGTTGGCTAGTTTACCTGAGGAGGTGTGCAGTGCACTGGCACCTTCAGGGACCAGGTCCAAGCATCCAAACTCACTCTACAGACAGCAGGGAGTCCTGAAGTATTTTCAGCAAATACATAAGATGTTCAGAGAAATCCTTGAGGAAGATAAATCTGACCATGGTGCAAAAATGTGAAGAAGCTAAGCTGGAGATGGTAAGCAGGGAGAGGCTCCCACTGAGGGTCAGGAGGGGCCTCTGTGGTCCTGGGAGGTGGAGACGCCAGCCTGGCAGGCACCACACTCCTGATTCCTTCACACCCACATCTGAAGGCAGAGATGGGTGTGTCTAGGGTTTGCTCATTTTCTGATTTCCCTTGGTTAACATTGCCCTCTCTCTTGACTGGACGGAGGGACCAGTGAACTTAGCAATGCCAGAATGAGCTGCTTTCTTGGGTCCCATGAGCCACTTTGATCCTGAAGCTACTGCTGTGACTCCTGAGTTGTTGGGTGGAGACTTTGATCTGATACGCAGGTGTGGAATGTAGGCCTTGGAGTTAGGCAAGTAACCACATCTCCCTCTCTAAGACTCAACTGCTGTTACAACGTGAGGGTGACGGAAACAGCTGCCCATATGGCCTCGGGGACACACTGCTAGGGCACACTTAGCAAGGGGTCTGGCAAGTGATAACTCCCCACACTGAGCTAGCTGTTAGCACAGGTCCATCGTCCTGTACCTGGAATCCTGAAAGCCCAGATGCTCTGCAAGCTGACAGTCTATAACTTATTCAGCTGCAATAACTAGTCTGACCTGAACTCATGCAGCAGCAAAAATTGACCTAGTAGACACCGGGCTATTTATAGCCTCTCTTTATCCCACTTTGTGTGCATATTTATACATTTTCCTGAAAAAATATGAATGTGCTTAATTGCAAGCCACAGCCCCGAGCCCTACTAGGGGTGTTAAATAATACTGCGTGCATATGACCTGGTGCCATCCTGAAGATGACACATTCTGAGTGCCAAAGGGGACATGGCCCCAGGTTTCCAATATGGGGTCATGGATTCACAGTATAAAGCTTACTCCAGCCTGTTCCTCAGGCCTCCACACTTAGATGAAAAGGATAGGAAACTGTCAGTGTTGAATAACATTTTTAAAAAGTTGATTCCTTGGGGCTGGCGTTGTGGCTCAGTGGTAGAGCACTTGCCTAGCACGTGTGAGGCTCTGGGTTCGATTCTCAGCACCACATGTAAATAAATGAATAAAATACAGGTCCATCAACAACTAAAACAAAAATTTTAAATTTGACTCCTCAGATGCATGCGAAAGGAAATAAGAAGTGTGCTCCTAAAATGCCTAGGAGACCTTGGAAGCCCCAAATGTGGAGCCCATCTCCCACCTGAGCGCTTCAACTTCAAAGGTGACTCTGTGTTGGCTCTACCTTCTCAGCTTCCTGTTGAAATAGCCCAGGTGGAGAGGAGTTGATTGTCCCTCATCTTAAAGATGGAACCTGAGGTTCAGCGAGCTTCAGTGGCTTTCAGAGCTAGGTCCTGCAAGCTGGAAGCAATGCGGCACCAGAACAGTCCTAAAGGCTTTAGACCTGCATGAGCGGGGACCATGTGTCAGACACAGCACACAGTAGGAGCTCAATAGTTGCACGTGGGATTGGAGCAACAGTTTCTCCCTGCCACCTTACTTGAGCAGGAGGGACAAATGCCAGGCAGTGCTGAGAAGACTCTCATCTTGGTTGAAAACCATTGGCGAAGTCTGCAGTGGGGCCAGCCTGGTACAGTCAGAGTGGCTGGCTGCTCCAGGATGTGGGGTTATTGGCTGTCTGTCCTGCTTCTTTCTGTCTCCTGAATGATTGGCCACAATGAGGCTCTCTGAACTTTCCACTCTGAAAGATGAACACTGACTCTTAGGACTAGAGTCTGTGACTAGTAGGTTGTGACATCATGAAAAATTACCTGAAGCGAAGCTGATCAAGGTGAAGACAAGCAATGGATTCTGAGTGAGAGCCGATAACCGAGGGTCACATGGGAAGGGTCTGGGGCCTGTCGTTTTTCATTTCACCAGGTACCAGCAAGGGCCCCTGGACCTGGAGAGTTTGGAAACTGTGGGTTCTGCTATTTCTAGAATCTTCTCCTTTTCCATCTTGTAAGCTGTGTTTGAGACTAAGCGTGGCACCATTGTTCCGGGAACATCTGAAGTCCTGCCTCACCTATAAAGCCCAGCCCCTTTCCATCTTCGCAGCTGCCTGCACTCTTCTGCAGTGAGCAGGTGCTCTCAGAGCTCTTGGGGTCAGTTCATGGTACATGGGAAGCCCCACTGTCCAGGCCTCAGCTGGACTCCCTCTCTTCCTCCTGGGCGGCTGTCATTTAGAGACCTTACCATTGACCCACAGTTCTGGATCTTCACAGATTTAATCAGAATTCCTCATCTTCCCAACATCTCCACCTGCAGTAGAACAGGGCGCCATGTTCTTCCAGGAGGACAGGTGCTAGCTCTTGGTGTCAGGCCAGCCTTTCTCTCTCCCTCCATCTCTACATTCCAGTTCTAAGTCATTTGGGGATCAAAGCTCCCTGAGGACTATGACATTTGAGTGTCCCTTCCCACCTGGAAACACACACAGGTGGTACAATGCTTCCTACCATGTCCTTGTCCTGAGCACACCAGTGAAGGGCGTCTCAGCATGGCCCTTGGGTAACTGCCAACGCAGCCTCCTGGGTTTGCTGGCTTGTGAGTCGTTTTTTTTTAATGTAAATTACATATCTCAGCCTCTTACCTAATGAAATAGAATGGGGTATGTAGAGGGGACAGAGGGGCTGCCCGAACCACATAGCTGATGTGTGTTGACCCTGGGGTTCAAGCCCAGACTCTGACCCTCAAGTCAGGTTCTGATAGCAGCCATGTAATCTGACTAGACAGGTTTTCCAAGAAGAAAATGAATGGGATGATTAATAATGATGTGTGCTGGGGTGGTAGGGTTAGGTTTAAGGTGACCTAAGATTCAGTCAGGACACAGGTGGTGTCCATACATGCCTGGACTCTATGCCCAAATGCCCAAGCTCTGCAATGGTCCATGATATCAGAGGCTGCCCTTCTCAGCACATGTCTTAACTCATCTTCCCTGCGGTCCTCTTACAGCTGCCCAAGAAAAGTCAGTGAAGGCTGCTTTCTGGGAAAAGCCATGCCCTCACCCCGTGTCACTGGGACTCTAAAACATCGGGGATTCAGGCCTGCAGACTGTGAGGGAACAGCCCCAGACGCACATCAAGCAGGCACAACACCAGCGTCCTCTCCCCAGTGGGACTTTCCAGACAGGCTGGCCAGGGTTCTGTGCAGAGCTGATAACAGGCCTGGCTGCTTTGGCTCGCCTGCTGCCTGAGTCAGGGAGCCACCCCTGCTCTGTCACCCTCTGTCCCGCGGTTCAGGTGCACACTGCTGGGCTGGGCTCCAGAGGAACTGGTGGTTAGTTTTATGATCACCCAGCAGTTTTATGAAGGGCCCTTGAGGTGCTTCAAGTACCAGGTGGCCCCAGCGTGGTTTAACTGTCTGGGGCCCGAGCTCTCTCAGTGGCCACGTAAGTAACATGGAGAACACTGATGTGAGAATTCAGTTGGCTGTGGCAATTACGTAACGCACTAGGGACACAGGAGGCACCCCGACCATGAAGTAATGAATCACAGATTCCTGACTTATTGTCTTATACATTTACACTGCGGTCAGCCCTCTGGTCTATACAGTACTCAGGTACATTGTGTTATTTGAGTCATGCTAACCTTGCTGCATGTTTTGTGGGTCCCATTTTGTAGATGTGGAAACTGAGGACTCTCGAGGTCAAGGGTCTGTCTGGTAGACCACACAACTGGTCGAGAGCCTTTTCTCATTCATGTTAGGTCCTTCTTCAGTGATCCCCCCAAAGCCACTTGTCTCTTCACACAATGACACTTCCCAGCCTGCAGTCCCACCCTGGACATCTCGCTGAAGGCTTTGGCTCATAGATCCTAAGCAGGTAGGAATGAGATGGTGTTTCCTCTTGGCCTTATTCCCAGATGCTCCGTCAGAGAGTACTTCTTAGAAAAATGCAGAATAACTCAGATTGCCCTTCAGAAGCCCTCAGGAAGCTCTGGGGTGACATTTCAACGGCCTCTTCTCTTCGTCTCAGCCCTTGTTTTTCTTTCTTCAAGCACTTGCCTCATCTGGGCAGCTAAGGGCACAGGAGGCGTGGGCCAGGTGTGGCCCAGGCGTGGGCCACCAGCTAAGAATGCACAGGGTTGAAGACGTGCACACCTCTGTTCTTGGAAATGATGTTCTGGTGGGAAATGCAAGCTGGGCAGTTCATTGAACGCTGGTTACCCAGGTGTCCCATGCCATGGAAGCCCCTTGACTGTTTGGTAGGGTGGCTTCCTTAATCCTCCAGACAATTCCTTCCACTATCAGCTCTCGTAAAATCTACCGTCCTGGTGTGGGCGGGTGTGTTATAGTTTTGTTTTCCTCTCTAGTCTGTGAGGGAGTTCTTGATGGAAAAGCCATGTCCTGCTAATCATTACATTCTTGCTCATTGATTCACCCAGCAACTGTTTATTGAGCATCTGGTATGGACCAGGTATATGCCAAGCACAGGCAAAGTCCAGGGCTGGACTTCGAATTTGCATGAATGGAACACCATGCAGAGACCAGCGACAGACTAGCGGTGCACATGCTAGGAAGGAAGCCCATGGCATTGTGAGAGGAGGTGACAAACTTGTTTGCATGCTTGGCAGAGGCAGAGGGTTGGACAGATTGAGGGGGGTTTAGTATCATGAAGCTGGGAGCAGAGTCCAGCTTTCCAGGAGGAGCCATGTGCTGTGGCTTGAGTGTACCCCAAAGCTTCATGTGTTGGAAACTTAATTCCTCCACGTGGCAGTCCTGGGAGGTGGAGCCCGGTCAAGGTGTTTGGATCCTGGGGCGAAGCCCTTCCTGATGGATGGGAGCGTTCCTGTGGGAATGGCTCAGCTGCTGCCAGAGTCTCGTCACCTCTTCTCTTCCACACTCGCCCCTTGTCCTTCCATTTTCTTCCATAAATTGAAGCAGCATGAGGCCCTCATTAGATGTGGATGCCCGATTGTGGGCTTCTCAGTCCCCAGAATGATGACCCAGAATAAACCTCTCTGTTCTTCATAAATCAATCAGCCTCAGGTATCCTGTTACAGCAACAGAAATGAACCAAGATGCCACATGAAAATCAGCAGGCCGGTTCCCCTCTTTCACCATCAGTATGCACAGTTGCCAACTGTGGCTATAATACTCTACCCATGGGGGTCACTTGAACATTTTATAAGCTCATACATGTAGAACACTTAGTCTCACGCTAGAAGCACCCACTGAAACCTAGCATACTTTAAGAATGTAAATAGACCCACAAGCAGAATAAGTAGACTTTTGGAAAAATGTCCATGTGAGAAGTCCTGATAGCCTCTCCGTGAGGACCCAGTCCCACGATGAGAAGCTATCCTCAGAGGCTGAGGGGCTCGGCGCCACTCAGCCCCCGAGTTCAGTCCCTCACATTCCCACATCTACCAGCTCCATTCCCATGGGGCCAGGTTCCTTTTCTCACAGGGCTGACAGCCTGAGACATAGAGTTCCAAGGCCCCAAGCTGGAGGCCCTCTGGCTTCCCAATGACATGACATAAAGGCGGGTAACTTGAACCCATCTGCTGGGCACCTGACCACAAGCCACCTCTTAGCTAACCCTGAGCTGGATCTGATTACTCCCTCAGTGCCTGCCTGGCTTCATTACCATGGCCATGGGAAAGGAGGAAACCAGGAGGTGAAAGGTGTCTTCAGTTAGCTCTCCGTCATTAGTGTGGTTATTACAAAGTCTCCCCCCCTAGGAGACCGCAAAAGAGAGAGGAGACCAGAGGCCCTCAGTTCTCAGCAGATGGCTACAGGATGCATCAGCTGGGTGGGCAGAGGGGCGAGCAGATTCCAGGAGGCCAGGTGGAGACTCGCTGAGCCCCCCAGATGCCTCACAGATGGCTCTTAGGGGCAGTGGTGACCAGGATAAGTGGGTGTTGGCCTCAGCCAAGCTTTGGTTGAAAAATGAAGGGGCTCTGCACTACACCTTGACTGTTTTTTAAACACCAAAGCTTCAGTTCCCTCACAGTCCCGTGAGCACTGACCTCCATTCCAGCAGGGTTTTGTGATCCTTGGATTGGAAGCTCTCTCTGAGCAGAGTGAAACCAGAAAGTCCACTGAGGGTAGGTGGATAAGGCAGTGTCACAGAAATGAGATCAGAGGCTGTAGCCTGTGGGCCTGAGCCCATCTAAGGCCTCCCTGCATGCCTGCATCCTCTCACTAAGGGTGGCTACCGCTGTCCCTGCTCAGCAGGTTGGAACTTAAAGCTCTGGGATGGTCAGATGGAAGATGCGTGAAAAGCTCACTGTGGGGCCCGATGTCCCCAGGTCAGGTGTCAGCTGCTCACAGGCATCTGGAAATGTGCACCGGCCATGCACCCTGGAAGCTTTTTACATTTTACATTTTATTCCACAGGTTCTCAAGACTGGGACACTATTCTTGGTGGAAATTTTCTCAGGGAATCTTCAAGATCAAGTAACTCTGAAGACCCTTCTCTCCCCAATCTAATTCCACAGTCTGCCATTTTCTTCTTCTCCTAGAAAACTGAGCACCTTGTGCTGAAAAATTATGGGGAGCTTCTGTCGTCCTCTGACGTCAGGAGAATAATCACACAGGAGACTGACACTAGCGTCTTACCTAAGTGCTGGTCTAGATGGGCTTTCTGACATATCAGAGACATGTCTATCTTTCTACCTGTTAGCATCTCTAACGTCCTACGCCAGTGAGAGAATGGTGGGGCTAACGCGTGCCCTGGTCGATGTATGTCTTCTTCTGTTTACTTATTTCTGGTGTTTGGTCATCAGTGCGAGGTGGCATCTCAGCCACGGTTCTCACCCGGCTCTGATGAGCCCTGTGCCCATCTTCTGAATCCCTTGCCCTCCTTGGCTGGCTTGGCAATGTACCCCTCCCCACGCCAGCTGTCCATCCACATATACCAAGCACACCCCATCGAATCTGCTGAGAGGTGGAACGTGGAATGTGGCTGAGCCCCAGGACGAGAGAATCCTGCTGCCAAGGTAGACAGGGCTAAGGACCCTCCACTGGAACCAAACCTAACGTGCACATCCCTTTTGGACATCCCTGGGCAGGGCTCCGGCAGCCTCTCTTTACACTCTTCCCTTAATGGGGAGCTCACTCCATCACAGCCTGACAGATTCACACGTCTCAAAAGCCTCCTGAGTCAGCAGCACCTGCTCTGCCTCAGCCTGTCCTACAGTCCCCCATAAAGAGACTGCTCTCCGGTCCCACTGACATGAATGCCTGCAGCCATGTTGACTCTGTCTTGACTCAAAGATGGCGCTCTTGCTGCTTCTGGCTTGGGCGAGGGTCCTCTCCATGGCTGCCATCCCACCCTTGGGTCTCAGTTGTGGTGACCTCTTTGTGGGAGTGCCTCTTCTGACCCCCTCAGCCTCAGTGAGTCTCCTCTGAGCCTCGGCCTCCCTCACTGACTGACCCTTAGCACGTCTTCCTCACCCTCCTTACTGCACTGCCACTTTGGGAAGTGGCCTGGCTGGTGTCTGGGATTGCCTGCAAGCTGTTTGCATATATGTTTATCTGTAAACTACCGTGTGCTGTTTGAGTTCACGCCTATTCATGTGAGATCTGGCACCGTGTACATACTCATTTCCCCTGGCTGTTATGCACTGGTGTTCTCGAGGTTTCTGTTGCCTTAGTCCATTTTCTGCTGCTGCAACAGAACACCATAGACTGGGTGATTTGTAGAGATCAGAAATGTGTGTCCCACAGTTCTGGAGGCTGGGGGTTTAAGCTGAAGGTGTTGGCAGGCTCTGGTGTCTGGGGAGGGCTGCTGTCTACTTCCAAGGTGGCACATTGTTGCTGTGTTCTTGGGAGGGGAAGAAGCTGTGCCCGCATGTGGCAAAAGAGCCAGAGAGAGAGAGAGGGAGAGCTAGCCCACCCAGGAGCCCAGGCCACAGGGCACTAACATTGCCAACTCTGGGCTCACCTCCTCTCTGGCCCCACTCCCTCACTGTGCATGGAGCACTAAATGTCAACATGAGTTCTGGGGTCACAGGAACATTCAACTCCAGCCCCAATGTGCTATCATGGACAGCTCATGCACATAGCCACCCTGCGTGATTCTTGTGTTGGAGCAGGTGTTGGCCTGTGTGGTCTCGAGCCTGCTTGGGCTCACTTTCAGTGGGCAGTGCCAAGTATCTTCCCCTAAAAAGCATGGCTGGAGGAGACAGGCTCTCCCACCTGGCCAGGACCTGGTAGAGTGGCTTCTCCTGTGCATACACCTAATAAACAAAAGTGGGCTTTGTCTCCTGTGAAGTATCTCTTGCCGGAGTGGACACTGGCCACCCAGCAGGCACATCAGTCCACTGCCCCACAACCTTGGGATCAAATCTGCTTCCACGTTAGAAAGAAGACCGGAACCTGGTCTTTTCATCTCTGAAAGCAAAAGCCAAGTCCTCAGCATCTCTCTTCCTGCTGAAGCTGGTATCTTCATCTTCCTGGGAAAAGCATCCTTTCCTCTCTGCCCTGGTACCATTTTCTCTAGCAGGAATAATCCACTTGCCTGTAGCTCAGCATCCCCTTTCTTGGCATCTCTGGGACACTGTGCAATAGCACCTGCCTTTTCACTTTCCCTCCAGGCTGTGCACACATTGGGTAGGGTTGTCTTGGTCATTGATAGAAACCTTCAATGGGGGCCAAGGATTCCTTCTTAGAGATCATGCAAGGCTGGTTTTAAAAATTTGTATTGGGTCTTAAACTTTTCTGAGGTCACTTAAAGAAAACAAATTCCACATATTCAGCTGTTCAGAAAGATATAACAGCAGAGGAAAGTCCTTACAAACATGTGGTTCACCCATGGTATTTTTTTCCAGAAGATAAAAATAAAAACAAAACACTGTTCCTAGTCCATCACAGGCAGAGGAGCAGGGCCTGGGACAGGCATGTGGTTAATCAATGGGAGACTGGAGCGGCGGTCAGACTGTTAGCCAGGAGGAGCTGACCCAGTCCTGGACATGGAAGGAGGGAGAAACTCATCCTCTTGCGTTCCAATATCAGCAATCAAATTCTGGCTCAAGCCTGCTGAGCTGAGAGCTGAAGAAGCCAGCCTAAGTGGTCAAATCATCGACTAACCCTTGGGGCGGGTACTGGAGCCAAGGTGCAGAGCCACAAGTCAGAGATCCCGGGCCTGGCCAGGTAGGGGGGAACATGAAGGGGTGAGTAGTAGCATTGTCTTTGGCCAGCACCAGACCAATACCAGCAGAGCCTGGGGGGCGCCATTTGGAAAGTCTGAGCTGGAGCAGACAAAACTGTCAGTCAAAACATTGAGTTGCAGCGTGGAGGAGGGACCAAGACCTCTTGAGCGAGATCAGAGACTTCAGGGCATCCAATCTCTAGAGATTGGTGGTGGAGAGAGGAGAGCAGGGGAAAGGTGCTTTCGAGGGTGCTTGAAGCTCACAGAGGCTCAGACGAGCACATGCATAGGCAGAGGGTGGCATCAAGCAGAGGGACAGCACAAGAACAAGAAGGGAGAATGTCAGGCGAGGCCCAGGGGGCACCGTAGGGAGTCGGCCTGGCAGGAGGCACTGAAATCTTTTTCTTTTACCTTGTGGGGCCTCAGCCTCTCAAAGGCAGAAAGTTGTCTTACAAATTCTACTCTTACCTGTAGAGATCACAGCTTGAAACTTCAACCTAGAATTGAAAGAAGAACTTGGGCCAGGAAGAAATAAATTCTGAAAGGCAGGAGAGAATTTTCTTTTTTAAATCTTCAGAGGACAACCTGCAAAAAGTGAGGGTCCTGGGCTCCACCCCCACTGTTTAAGGATACTCTGAACTGGACAGGGCCTGCCTTCCATGTCTGTGGCCCTGATTCTGAACCCAGAGAAATGGGGGGAAGTCTGAGCAAGGACTGTGTCCAGGTTCCTGCCTTAGTGAGTCACTGAGGCCAGCTGTGGCTAGGGTTTCTAGATCTGTGAACTGGGTGTGACAATAATACCTGCCTTCGAGTTTGCTGTAAATGTCACCAGGGCTACATTTGTTCAAGAGCTTCGTGAACTTAAGGAGAGCCGGAGGTGTAAGGTCTAACCTCCCACCCCTCGTCTTCTCCCTTTCATCACTGTCTGGGAAGAATGAGAGAAGACACATCTTTAAACAGCTTCCTCCTTCCTCCTATTGAGCACTTGGGGTGTAGTATTCAATTAATTGTCTCAAGGCAATCACTATCCCTAGAGGTGGGTGTTATTAACTTTGGACATGAGGAAACAAAGCTCTAGAGCTTTCTTCTTTCTGTCAATTAAAAATAAATAAATAAAACAGCCAAAAAAAAAAAAAAAACATGATGGCCCATATTTAAGCACTGTGGGTAAAGATGAGAAGCCAGGATGTCTGCATCCTGTGCACTTCCATCTATGTGGAATTCTAGGATAGAAAAGACAGAAGAAAGACAGAGGGAGTTGGATGTCCTGTAGAAAAGACAGAGGGCTGAGTAGGAAGGGGTGAGGACATGGAGGGGATCTTTACGTTTTGGCTACCTTGTAATAATGCGCATATCTGCGGGTATACTGTGAGGTCTCAACACAAGCACACAAGATGCGAACAGGGTGGTCAGCATCCCTCTTTTTGCCATTTCTTTATGTGAGGGCCTCTGAGATTCTCTCTTGAAGTTCTTCATAAAATATTTAACAGGTTATCATAGACCATGGTCCCCCGTGTTGCAGACCCCCAGAACTCATTCCTTCTATGTGACTGTGTTTTGGTACCCATGATTTAACCTCCTCTATCCTGCCCTGCCCTTTCCAGCCTCCAGTAATCACTCTTCTACATGCAGATCAACCTGTTTGGGGCTCTAGAATGTTCTGAGTCTGGCCTCGTTTTCTCCCTCAGTGCATGAAGAGGCCATAGCTGATGTCACTCACACCTGTCACTTCAACTCTACACCACCTCCAGTCTTCCCACTGGGGGATGTTTGACAGAACATCTTTCTCAGGCACCACAGAGCATAATCTGCAGCAGGTCTGGGGGAGGAGAACAAAGGAGCCCAAGACACAGGACCTGGGAATACAGTCCCTTGCACTGTCTCGGGTTTCCATGGTGAGATATCGATGCCCATGTATGGGCAATTGGGAAGTCAGGGGACAGAAGTCTTTATTGGCTTGTCCAATGTCATTCATCTCAAACGCAGAGCTGGGATGGTTCCAAGCCCATCTTTGTCCTCTATCTATGTCATTCTTTGTTCTTCTTGAGCCTATGATCCAACTGGAGTAGTAGTGACAGAAGGCAGATCTCTGGGTCCAGTGACAAGGCACCATGACATCCAGGTAGGGAGAAGTCGCATTACTTTCCAGGTGGCTTTTTGTAGAATGTGTGGAGGAGAATGGACCTCACACAGACCATCCTTGGATGGGTGCCTAGGACCAGCAAATTTACCTGGAGATAGCAGTTGACCAGTGAGATTAAAAAAATGTTGATTCAGCATCCCAACTCCTGTGAACAGAGCACTCAAGATAAATTCATGGAATGTCAAGTGTCCCCCAGACCTTAGCAGACCTAAGTACTTGGCCTGAAACAGACTGGACAAGCCAAGGTCTCCTGTCCTCCCCATCAGCACCATAGCTACATATCAGGAGTTAGGAGTCTCCTAGCCACTTTCGGTGGTCCAGCTTCTGCAGTTGTCACGTTTCCCAGTAAGCAGGCTCCCCCCCAACACCCAGGGCCTTCCTCCTGGCACATCCAGATGTCATGGTTGGATCTCACAGAGGACCACTGGAGGAGGACAGGCAGAGCAAGACACCCTGCCACACTAGACGTGACAGTAATGGCAGTTGGTGATTGTGCAGGGTCCTCTTTCAGACATGGGCTTCTTGGCCAGCAAATGAACCTCACAGGGAATGTTTTCCAAAATTCCACTCCAAGGGTCTACACGGAACTGGAGATTATTATATGAAGCAAAATAGACCAGGCACTGGAGAACAAGTACCACGTGATCTCAGTTATCCAGGGAATCTGAAAAGATCAATCTCAAGGAATTTGAGGGTAGGAAGATGGGCACCAGGGGCTGGGGAGGGGTTGATCCATGAGTGCTAAGTTGCAGTTAGATAGCAGTGAGAGGTTTCAGGTGCTACTGCACCACCAGAGGTAACTAAGATGAGCCGAATATTCTACAAAGCCAGAAAAAAAGATTTTAAATGTCTTCACCACAAAAAACCCCAGCATTTGAGAGGATGGATATGGTTTACCCAATTTAAACATTACAGAAGGTGTACATGCACCAAAATACCACATGGTAATCCATCCACATGCTTCGCTTTTATATCTTTATGTATGTATCAGGTAAAAATAATTTAAAGTTAAAAAAATAAATTTAAAAAGTAAAATAAATTTTCCCTTGGAGACCTTGGAGAACTATTTGCCAGACACTTGGAGGACTAACAGATCCTGCTGGAGACTGCTGGGCTGAAAAGGGCCCAGATGTCAGCCCAGGGCTCAGGTCTTCAATCCCGTGCTCCTGTGACCAACCCAGCCCAGCATGGATGTGTGGGTGGGGCCCACAAGGCCCCTGGTGAGGCCATCCCGATGGCCGTAGGCCCATCATTAGTGGGTTCAGCTCACATGGGTTGCTCCTCACAGAGAAAGTCCAATCGTTCAGCCTCTCACTGCTGGGAGCCTCAGACACAGCCACAGCCCGTGAACCTGTGGTTTACCATGTGCACAGGCGTGCCAGGCCGCCGGACACACTCATCAAGGGCTAGAGGGGCAGCCAGCGTGAACAGTGGGGGTGAGGACGAGCGGGAGCTGGGCTTTGCTGAGCCTAGAAGGACTTGCGAGGTTGATGGCAACCGGCAACCGGATGCATAATGAAGCCAGGGTGTGCGAGGAGCGGGGCTCCATGGGGAGCCAAGAGGAGCAGAAGGGAAAGGAAGACAAGGGAAGGAAGGGAGAGGGGAGGAGGGCATGGAGGAGAGGGAGAGAAGGGAGACTGAGACCAGCAGCAGCACCATGACGCCCTCCCTGCAATCCCCTTCTTCCTCTGGCCATGTTTGCATTTGGGGTGCACAGGCCAGGCTGATGCTGTGCACACCACTGTGATTCCTAGGGATGACTCCCTGGCCCTTTCCCCTTGCAGCTCTGCCCCCAGTCACATCCTGAGGATGCATTCATTCTCTCCACCTGCGTAGGGGACAGCAGCCAAGATGCCCGGTCCTCCCTGTGGACCTGGAGAGTTCCACTCGGCTGGACTCCAGTGCTCCCTTCCAGCTTGCCGAGAACGGGCAGGACCTCCAGGGCCTTGTCTCTGCCCATCGTTCCAAATGAGATCTGGTGAAAGCTGAAAACTCCCTTCCTGGCTGAGATTTCCTTTGGTGTAAACAAAAGAAGCAGGGCAGCCTGTGCTCCGGCTCCGACTGAGCCCTGCCCCATGTCACCGAGCATTTCTCAAATGCTCTGGGTTCAATAAAAGCCCAAGTGCATTACCCCAAGTCCCCCTGTCCCGTCCCTGGCTTTGAAAAGTCATGGGTATTTTGATTGAAATTTTATCCACATGTTCTTGATTTATTTGCAATTAAATCATCAAAATATTATTTTAAGGGCTGTTTGATGTCTAGGAAACCTTTTGAGGTCTTTTAAATATGATTTTAAAAGCCTCTTTCCTTAAAAGCCGGAAACTTTGCTTTGCTGCGTGTAAATAAACCCACTGGAGGTGAGTGACTTAAGTCTAGAAATGTCATGGCATTTGACAGAGGTTTGGAAACAGATGAAGTTTCTATGCTCTCAATAAAAACTGCAGTCAGACCTGCAGAACTTCCCTTTGTCATGTTCCCAGTAGCCCTTCACCAGGCGTTCAAAGGCTGCGACCTCGGAATGCTTCCTTGGGGCCAGGCCTGGGCTGGCATCGCTGGGGCACTGTGTTTGGTACTTCAGTCATTCCTACTGACACCTTCAATACCAGGAGCCCAGGACTCGATTTTCCACATGAGGAAATGGGATTCCAAGAGACTGCATCACCTGCTCAAAGCCATCCAATGGTTTGGGTTTAAAACTCAGGTTATTCAGGCACCCAAATGCTCTCCTCCCATGTCACCATGTCACTTCTTTGGGCTCAGTGAAAAAGCAGTAATACGTTTTGCCGGGCAGCAGCAGCATGACCCTGTGTCTGTCCTGAGCTTTGCACATGTGTAAGCATCTCAAACAGCCACGGGGCTCCCAAGAAGAATGGCACAGGCATCACACAGTGAGGGTCTGCCGAAGTGGAGAGGTTCCTACTGAGGCTTCCAGCTGAGGCCAACTATCTCACCGGCTTCCCCAACACACCCTGAGGAAGTCTGGGCCAGATCATTAACTGCACTTTGAGGACAGTGAACGTGAACTAAGAAATTAAGAGCAAACCAAGCCCATGATCACTCAGGATTATCAGGGGCCAGGGAAAACTGGCTCGCCAGGCAGAGAGGTGAGCCTTCCACCAGGGTACCCGGCAGCACTCCTGAAGCTGTCCCTTCCCATTGGCTCATTACTAGCCGCGTGTGGTTATTTTAATTTAAATTTCAATTAATGAAAATAAATAAGGTTTAAAACCCCATTCTTCAGTCTGGCTGCATCTCGGGGCCCAGTGTCCACAGGTGGCTGGTGGCTAGCCTGTTAGGAGGCACAGATGTACGACATTCCCATCGCGGCAGAAAGTTCTGCTGAGCTTTGCACCAAGGCCACCTGCTCAGGGCATTTGAAATCAGCCGCACGGGGAGCCCTAGCTCTCTTTTCCTTTTCATTCTTCAAGGAGCTGCTATCCTGATTACCATCTCGGGTCCCTGAGATCCCTCTTCTGTCTCCTCTTAATCTGTGGCCCAGCAGAAGGCAGCATATCAACCCTGGCTGGAGGAAGAGGGGGACCGCCTTTCCCAGCAAAACTGCCCTGCTCCCTGTGCAGGTGCAGCCGCAGGTTCTGCCCTTCCAGGTCTGCACTGATCACCTGCAGAAGGCACGGGCGGAGGGGGCTGAGGGAGGAAGGAGGAGACTTCTGGAAGGTGAGGCTCAGCAGGGCCATGAAGGGGCTGCCAGGGAGGCAGACATCTGTGCCCAGACAGATAGAGTCTCACTGATACTATCTTCTTACTATCCTTGTGAGAGATAAACAACTTGCCAGAGCCGCATGCAGGGAGGAAGTACCCTGCTGAGAAAGTGGTGCTGGAGGCCATCGGCTCAGCCCCTGCGGTCAGAGGCCCACGGGGAAGGCGGGGAAGGGAGGAGGCCACCACACTGCACAGGTGACAGGCAGGCGTCTTAGGGCCCACGCCTCAGATGGCACCAGAAGGAAACGCGTGAGCGTAGGCACATGAGGGAGGGGAGGTTCAATGAGGAAAAAAATGGCAAAAGACGTCTGCCAAGCCGGGCCTCCTCACACGTCCAGGCAGTCCACCACCCGGAGCCTCGTCACATCTCCAAGACTCAAGCTTTCCGTCCCCAAAGCATGATATCTGTTTCAAAGACAACTCTTAACATGTGGCAAAGTTTGTCCCTGAGCAGAATCAAAGCACTGCTCTTCCAAAAATGAGATTGGAGGTGGGAAGGATGGATGGATAGAAATTCTACCTGAGCATTTCATTTTAACCCCTGAGTGCAGGGGCTCCTCTCTGTTTTGGAGAGGAATTTCTGCCAGGATGCCTCATGCCTTTTACATAAAATGAATGGCATTGGCATATTACCTATGCACATTCTTGGATGTGCTTTGTCTCTAGATGATTTTTTAACTAATACAATGTAGATGATCTGTAAATAGCAGAGATACCATGTTGTTTAGGGAGCAATGAAAAGAAGAAAGCTCTGCACGTGTTCAGCCCAGACACAGCCATCCTGTGTCTAACTATATCTATAGGACACATCAGCACCAAGCAGACCCTCAGGACGTACAGATGTAGATAGCACCCGCTGCACACGGACTTTCTCCTCGGAAGCCAGGAGAAGAGCTGGGCTGATTCACCTGTGGACCAGAAATGCCTGCCCAGAAAACCCAAGGAAAGGAAGGAAAAGAGGGAGGAAGATAGGCGAGGAGGGAGGGACTGGAAGGGGAACAGATATTTTAAAATCTCCAAGTTATGTGCCTTTAAGACACTTTCATTAAAGACTCGCACAACTAGGAATAGCTCCACAGCATGATATCTTCAGGCTTGGGTTTGGGCCTAGGATCAGGTGGCAAATAAAAATTTAAGTAGATGCCTAGATAAATCAGAATGTTGGAAAACCAGCTAAGATTTTTTTCTTTGTGTGTCTTGAACAATATTAAAAATGTGTTGCTTGTCTGAAGTGCAGTGTCACTGGTGATTTGTAGTTTGGCAATCCTAGCGGGGAGCCCACCCTGGCTCTAAACTTCGTGTGTGCTCCCACCTAGAGGTGAACAGGCTCCACAGAGCTCTCTGCAGCCCAGTGGAGATCTCTAAAACCACTTGCTCTGGTCAGGTTCCTGCAGGTCTTCCCCAATGGGTCCTCTTCAACGCATGCTCTGTAGTACATTTCTTCAATCACGTTTTTACCTACTGCATTTCTCTACCACACTTCCACCCTGAGACAATCAGTTATTTCTGAGTTTTATTTTTTTTCTTTCTTTCTATTATTACCTGCTGAACGCTTCCTTTCGGCACTGGGTCCCATTGTTAACAATAATCAGGCCAATTCAGCCTGGGATTTCTACCTCTTGTCACTTCGTTTTCTTTAAGTTTCACATCATGATTAGAGAGTTCAGAATAATTAAAGATGCATTTTTCTTCAGAAGACTCGGGGATACATAGGCCGACGTGGTGTTGTGGCTGTGGTCTGATGCCCTACCCAGTCCCATAAAGCCCTCTTTTGAAGTCACCTCTCCTTGCCTTGCTGGAATGGTCCCTCCCAAGAGTGGAAGTGATGATACAATTGGTTGGAGCTGCTATTATTAAAAATGACGACCGTTCTTGACGACGTCTCCTCGGTGGCCCGGTGGGACTCCATTCCAGACATCCCTTTTGCGTGATATCCACTGGGAAGTGATGAAACCATTCATTATTTAAAAGTTTGGAAGCCACAAGAACTACTACTATCTAACCAGATTGGATTGACTTTTTAGCTCTTTTGATTAATAATTCATAAATCTGAGGATATGTGAATGGAGTGAGCTCTAACCTGCTAACAAAAGGAGAGAAGGAGATGAATGTTAACATGGCGCCTCTGTTACTTTACTTAACACTTTGGACCAACAAAACAAACCCATGTGTCATGGAACCTGCTTCATAGTTTCAATCCATAATCAATATTTCATGATTAATGGGCCATTATGTTCACCCAAGTCTCCTACAGCACAAAATATGTGCACACGTCCCCATGTGACAACGTAGAGATCGCCTTCTTCGAAAAGAAAGGGTTTGGTTCTCTCTAATGAGAACTCATATTTGACTCTCTTTACAGGTTGTTTTGGTTTTTAATTTTTTCCTTTCTGTGTTTTGTATAAAGCACGAGTCCTCATTGTTCCAACCAAGTGTTAGGGCATCAAATCCACAATTTGCTTTCTAAAAGGATGGACAAGTTTTGCAAATGGCAGGCCCTATAAGAGAGAGCCATGTCATTGGTAAATGATACATATTTTTAGACCCATCTAAGATTATGTATGGTAAAAATTATTTCAATTGGCATCTGGGGACCTGGGTTTGTGTTCTGCCTCTGTCATTTGCCAGAGGTGTGACCTGCTCACACCACTATTTTGTCTCTCTGAGCTTCTTTCTCTTAAGCTATTGCATAAGAATAAAACCTATCCTCTTTTGTGGTTGCAAAGAAGGGAGAAAAATTACATAAGGCACATGCACAGTGTCTAGTTTATGGTGTCTCTCCCTCGTTTATTCCTTTAATATGTGTGGAATGTTAAATATCATTAATGCAATTAAATACTAAATATTATTAATGTTATTTAAAATGTTTCATTAGTCAATAAAACGATGTTAAGCCACACTGCAGGTGTGATGTGAGGTGTTTTACAAGCCCTTTATAAACTAAAATGTTTTAAGCAACTGTAAATATTTGCCATCAGGTGTAATCTAGCATTTAAAATTGAAGCTGTAGTTCTGCATAGATGTCGAAGTGATGTACATTTTTTTCCTTCCATGAAAGTACATCCTAAGAAGAGGATTAGCTTAGTAACCAAGAAATTGTAGGGTATTAAAGAATAAAGTACAAGAACGTTCACTCCACCAGGTTTCTCAGAAAACTCTCACCTTTGATTGTTTGGGGTCAATTTTACCTTAAACCCACAACGATTTTGCCATCCAAATCACTAGCTAGGAATACCTGATGAACAACCAAAGAGGTCCTGGGTTAAAACAAGCAAACCAGGCAACGGTGGCCGCCATCTGCAAGATGTCTTGATGAGTCCGGACCCGGGTCTGAGTTCGTGCTCTGCTTTCTGACCACGATGGCCCCAGTCTGTCTCCTGCCCAGTGACAGAGCCAAGCCGTCATGGGAAGCGGGCTTGGGTTTGGCCTCTTTTGCTCATCAGAACTGGCAACCGACTGGCATTTTCTTTGAGGGACACAGGATTCTTGTCTGGATCAGCTTGGTCTGGAATTTATTGCGATTTTTTACAAGTGCGTAATCCAGACTCTAAGCTTATTCAACTACAACTTTTTCTTCTCCATCAATCCTGAGGAAGAGTAATTGGCTTTCAAACTTCATTCCTACCCTCCTCAAGATTAAAGATAGAAAAATGTTTACATCTGGTCCCTAGTGCCAGTGAGCAAAAGCCGGGAGGACAGAATTTCTAATGAACCCTCCACTTTCCAGAATATCCTATTACCAAAAACTGCCATCCCTTGGCCTTTGGGATGAGGGATCATCTCACTGTGTGATTACTCAGGCACCTTTAAACTATTAATTTGTTTGCGGGGAGGAAAGACGGGATCTTCCTAGATGCAAAACGTTTTCTTACCTAGTTGTAGGGAAACTTGTCTCCTTTCCCAAGATGACAAAATGGCACGCGGGGACAAGGGTAGCCCCCCATCCTCACCTCTCTAACACCTTCCCCACAGAAGAAGTCAGATACAAGGGTCTCCTTCAGCTCTCAGCAGAGAGCAGGCTCAGCTCCTCTTGGTGGCAGGTGCTGGTGTGAGTGGCATTTGCTGCTGGCATCAGAGACCTCATTCCACTCTCAATTTCCAGGTGCAGAAAGAGGTTGGGAGAGGGACGTTCTACCCTTTGCCCAAGTCACACTGTCATCTTGAATCACATCGAGGCCTAGCCCTGATCTTCTTCTCCCCAGGCTACCTGTCCCCAGCAGAGAGAAAAAAAGGAAAAGAAAGAATCAGGTCCAGGAGCTGCACCAGCTTAGCCCCTGTGTGGTCTCATTCCACCTGTTCTGAGTGGACAGCTGTTTCTCAGCTTGTGTTGGGCTGGACCTGTTTTGAGAAAGACCCTCAGCTCTGGGGCCCCAGCATGGTGAGCTGCCGGCAGGGACAGGAGGCCCTGTGTGACTCCCCCGAGCAGGTTTTTGCCACTGCAAATTCCAAACAGCATTTAGCAGAAATTACCGACATTTGTCTTGGTGCAATTTTTTTTCCATCAGGGATTAGGAAGAGCAATCATCTCCTGTGTCTCATCAATTACTTTCCCCATATCTTTTGCGTATTCCTGCAGAACCATTTTGCAGGTACAACAGAGTGATCTTTAGAGATAATCTGGTGATTATAACAAATTCAGCCTCTCACGCTACACGCATTAAGAGATGAAAATTGCCTGAAGTCCACTGGTGTACACCCAATCTGTACCTCTGGACTCCTGTCCTGAGGTGAAAATGCAAACAGTGCAGATATTTAGAATCATTTTGACAGTTCATAAAATTAAGCAGGGATTAGGGATTCGCTTTTTTAAATAATGCCAGAGGGTGCACACAATGGTAATCATATCATCTGCAACAGGTCCAGTCAAAGTTGAGTGGACTAGCTAGGAAGAGAGACAGAAAATGTCAGGTTATTAAATCTGCCATGTATTGGCTGTTGGAAATGCATTTTTAAAACTTAAATTAACTGCCTGCCTAATGGAGGCCCTATCCCCAGCTCCCAGCACCGGCCCGTCCTCCGCCTTGTTCTGGGTTTTGTTCAGACAATACAGAATTTACCTGTGACGCCTCTGCACATGACTACATCTAGTCAGGGGGATGATTATATAAATATGCATGTCGTACAAATAGTTTAATTTTAATTGGGATGGAGTAGCTGATGTTGAAACTATTTGCGTGATTCTGAATAATAAATGGCATATCAAGCATGTGACTGTCTAGTAGACACACACACATACACAAAAGGACTTGTTTTAAATGCAGCGTGGGACAGGAACCTGAATCCTGGACCACACACTAGTCCTGCCCCAGAGTGCTCTCATTTAGACTAGGCAGTTACTTTCTCCTAACACTCTCAGAGGATTTGAGACCAACGTGACATTTAAAGAACTGAACGGCCAAAGTTTCCTTCATAGGAGAAAGAAGAGCTCTTAGCGTTGGCTGGATCAGTCAGAAAAGCTAGGCTTGTCTGCAATAACAAACATGTCTGGTTCTTGGTGGCTGTCAACATACTGGCCATGGATATTTTCATCAAACTACATGTTCCATTCAGCTCACCAGGATCTTTGGTCGGGGGCCTGGGCTGACGGAGCTCCTAGCTCTTGCTGTTTCTCTGCTCATTAGCTCCTGCTCATTTGCTAAGATGGAAAAAGACATTGTGGGACATTTTCAAGGGGAGTCTTCTGCATTCTTTTGGGAAGTATCTAATGTCAACATGGCCCGCAGTTCATGTCCAGAAGACCCTGCCTAAATGCAAGAGGGCTGCAGTACCTGGTAGAGTGAGTGAAATGTCTGCCATCATATCTGCCATCACGATGTCACAAAATGTACCCCCAGCTTGGATGAAAAGATTAAAACAACAAAGTTAAATCTTTAAATAGGGACACGAGTCTATGTAACTAGGAAATTTGCACTTCCACATTCAGAAATAGATGGATCGTGGCTTTGGCTTGTGACCGTTCAGGTGGAGCTCGCCCCCAACCTCTAAGGAGGGTGCTGAGCTGTTATGGCATTTCTTCCAGTGGATGTAAACAGAAGGGGCCCAGGAGCTGTCAGACACCCACCTCCTTTGATGGGGAGAGAGGCGGGCTGTGTCTGTGGCCTGCATAGAAGGAAGCCCGGACGCTCAGGAGGCCTGGCCCAGAGTCTTCCCAGAGTGGTTTTTGGGTTCACATCTCTTCCCAAACTGGGTTCACTTTCCCATCACACACAATCTCCCTCAGCACCTTCTTGCAGTGCCAGGAGGGAGCTCAAGAGTATGTCAATGTTCAAATCATGGGTTGGAATCACAAAACAAGAGTCAATTTAATGTAGAAAAGAAGAGCATCCCATCAGCACACACACACACACACACACACACACACACACACACTCTCTCTCTCTCTCTCTCCACTCATGTAGGCGACCTGCATCCTGCATCAAAATGCTACAGAAGCTCAACTCGTCTTTGCTGATCCCCAAGAGTTGGGGACACTGGACTCAGGGTACTCCAGGTTGAACTTGGGTATGACCAAGTGCAACCCTGCCTCCAGAGTCCCCGTCATGTCTGCTGAGGGGAGAGCAGAATTGCTAAGGACCAGCGAGCGCTGTGCACTGTTCTTTCTCTCCTAAGCTGGAGTCTCATGGCTTTTATACTGACCCTCTCTCTGTGACACTGATGTGTGGGTGTGGTATGACATCACCATCAACTAGATTTTGGTTTCATGTGACTACAGGTCAAGAAGAGCTCTCTCCATGGGGCACTGATGCGTAGGAGCTGGTGGGTCTGAGATTGGATGTGGCTTTTGGACTGTCTTCCTATGGGAAGACACATCCAGGCATGTGGATGATGACGGACCACATTGTAGTGAAAGACCTTCTGTCCCTTCCAACAGAGCAGCCCTCGAGGAGACAGAACCCTTCCTGCCACGGTAAGGTCCACACAAGAAGTGCATTGCAAGAAATGCCAGCCTTTGCCATGTGGCTTGAGTCAGCTCTCTCTTCACTTTAGTGAGTCATATGTGAGCAAGAGGGACGTGTGTTGCCTGAAGTTTCTAGAATCCTTGCTTGGCTCATGGTCTCCTTCTATAACACCAGCATGTCCAGAGGAGGAAGATGTGTTGCAAAGCCACAGAACTTCTGTAGTTCCTGTAATGAACAGAGTTATGAGTTACACATAGCCCTTATTGCTTTGATTTGGTGATTGTTGTTACTCTGCCATAGCCTGAGCTGACTGATACAAGGTGTCTCAAACTTTATCCTCCATCCATACTGCCATGGCTTTGGTTCAGATCACCATCATCCTTTCCCTTGAGGTTCAGGGAAAAATTATATACTGAATTTATTTTCCTCCAGTTTTGTTCCCCTCTGCTCCATGAACTGCAGTGTACCCAGAGTCATCACTGCAAAATCCAAAATGCATCTCTGCCTCTCCTCCTTCAATGCTTTCACTGACTCCCTGTTGGCTTCAGAATAGAACCCCACGTGTGTGCTGCTGCTTCTGAGGTTCTTCATCCTGCAGGCCCGGCTTCTGTATTCCTGTGATGTCTCCTGTCACACACTCTGCTCCAGCTTTACCTCTGTGCCTCAGCTCTGCTCAGCTTAAAGTCTTTGTACATGCTGCTGTATTAGTCAGCTTTCCAAAGCTGGAACAAAACACCTGAGAAAATCAACTTAAAGGGAGAAACAGTCATTTTGGTGTCATAAATTTTAGTCTGTGTCTGCTTAGCTCTGTCATTTCGGGTCCTATGGTGAGACAAAGCAAGGGTAGTAGGGTGGGCAGAGGTGAGCAGCTCACCCCATGGCAGCCAGGAAGGAGGAGGGGGAACCTGCTAGAAGGGGCTGCAGGTGAGATATCCCCTCTAACATCTCTCCCCCAGTGACCCATTTCCTCCAATTAGGCCTCTCCTCCTAAATGCTGCAGCTCGTCCTGATGGCACCACAGGCTAGGAACCAAGCCTTCAGCAGAGGGCCTTTGGGACACTTCAGATCCAAATCGTGACCGCTGCCCCATCCCTCGTCGCCATTCTCTCTCCTTGGCTAACTTGCTCACCTCCAGTGTCCGCTCCTTTTCCTCTTCTCTGGGCGTCCTCTGACCTCTGTCCTTTGAGGCTGACGGCCCCTCTGCAGCACCCTGGGCTGGCCTCCGTCCTGCCCGCTCCACTGACCTACTTCCTCAGCGTCTGCTCCAGGCTCCAGAGCGCAGAGCTGCAGGTGAGGTGGGCGGCTCAGTGGGCGAAGTGGGGCTGCGGGAACCACCTCCACCTCTGTCATCCACGGGGCTCCTCGCACACAGGCCACACTAACACCAGAGGGACAGAAGGGAGCGGCCTCAGCAACGGCTGAGGAGGAAATCTCAAGGGAGCACCATGCTGCGAGGTCTGCAGAGTCACTGTCTCCCAAGTGTCACCCAGGGTACAGGGAGAACCTAGAAAGGGGCCCTGTCCTTCTTGGTCCCTCTTCCTCCTCATTTACCCTCCAGCAGCCTTTCCTCTGGTGCATGTTCTCCCACGAGTGACGAGAAAGGAGGAGAAGGGTCTAGGACTGACAGGCAAGATCAAGGATGGAAAAGGAGGCCTACTGGGAAGTCAGTGTGTTGGGACCGGATGTCCCAGGGAAGAAGACCTGGAGGGGTGACCTTGTGTGTCTTCAATTATACATAAGAGCATGTGGATGCCACTCAGCCAGCAGCTGTCCTCCCGGCTCAGCGAATCCAGGGCGCCGGAGGAAAAGCTTCCAGAGGAGGGATAGCTGTGGCTGCCCCGGCCCCAATCGGGTGTCACATGCATACCTGAAAGCTGACCCCTAGGCATACCACCAAGACCAGGTCTCATCCGTATCCTGAGGCAGAGATGAGTTGGGCAGGTTTGGCTGTGGTCAAGTGCTACGCAGCAGCCCATCATAAGCCGACACCTGGAGCTCAGGTCCTACCGTGTGTCCCTTCAGGGAAAGCACATCTCTCCTCTGCTCCATCTCCTGGACTGCAATACAAGGATGTTAACAGTAATGAGTTAGCACATTTATTGGGCACTTAGCGTGTTCCAGGTGCCTTTCTCTCTTTGTGTGAATCTCCAAGGAGAGCACTGTTCTTATCTTTATTTTATAGATGAGCAAGTAGAGGTGCTGTCATGTGTCCATGGCCGTGAGACTAGAAAGCGCTACAGCCAAAAACAGGTGTTCCTGAAACACCAGGAACCCCATTATCACAGCCTGTGCTGCAAGCCAACACTGCTTGGCTCACTGTCCCTCAAAATCTTCCTTGAAAAACCCCTTCACACCTGTCCACACATGCACATAAATGCCACTGGCCAGTGGTATTATTTTTTTCTATTTATATTAGCCTTCATCATACTTGAATGCTACTATATAATGTATCATTTTTTTCTTTGACTGCTTCTGATCTCTGTCTTCACTGGAATGTTAAGCTTCCCACAGAGAGGGACTTTCTCTTGTTTACTGAGGCACTCTGAATACCTAAAGGGAGCTTGAATTGTAGCCCGTGTGCAAGCAGTGTTGAAAAAATGGAGGAGTAAAAGTGAGTTGGAAGTATGACCCGAGGTAGGACATTCTATCCCATGGCCCAGAATTCTATACGAGTATCAGAATGTCTCCCATTTCACAGTTTCTAAAGCCAAAGCTCCCAATAAGGGTCCTCAACACATCGTAGATCTTACACTAGGTCACTAGTCCATTTTCTGTTGGTATAACAAAATTCCAGAGACTGGGAAATTTATAAAGAAAAGAGGTTTATTTAGTTCACAATTCAAGAGGAACACAAGCATGGCACCAGAGCCTGCTTGACTTATGGTGAGGCTGTCAGCTGCTCTGTGCATGACATAGTTGTGAAAGGGAAGCTGACACGTGGAAGAAATCACATGGCATGTGAGAGCTGGGGAAGCCAATTGCTTCATGACAACCTGCCCTTGAGATCACTAACCCACTCTCCTGGGAGCTACATTCATCTCTTTTTTGGGGGGAGGGGGCAGGGGTGATCTAATTTAAAGACCTCAAGAACCACAGCCTCAATGGAGACCAAGCCTCAGCATGAGTTTCAGTGGGGACCAACTATATACAAACCAGAACAGTTGCCATCCAAGGGCCAACATCCAGGACAACTCTCTTCCTTGGGGGTGCATGAAGTCTCTTGGGGTAGGCAGGGAGGAAGTCACTAGGCTATAGTCTCACCCTTTGCCTGAGACTCCATCTGTCTGCCTCCACTAAAGCCTTCACAAAGCATGGAGTGGGAAGACATAGCTGACGTTCAGAACAAGAGATATGCTTTGTCCCACACATGTCACCCCTGCCACCAACAGCCAAGCACAAATGCAGGCCCGTCTCCTTGCTTGAGAGCAGATGACAGAATGTCCTGTAGCTTTTCAGGGGTTCAGAGCCAGGAGGTGATGCGAATTTCACTATGAATCCATACCGGTCAGTCAGCCAGGGTCTAACACAGGAGTTTGATAAGCCCAAGACATGCCACAGCCAGATTTCACACAGGCCAGCCTGAGCTCCTGAAGGAGGGTGGGGACCATGGACAGACTGCACAAAGACGGATTCCTGGAAAGGCTGGCGGGCGATGGAAGGTCTAGGTGGAAGTCTGGAGAAGGGGTGAGAAGATCCACTTTACACATTACAACAGAGGTCACTGACCTCAGTGCACAGCAGTCAGGGGACATGACACAGAGCACACCGGCTAGGTGGGGACTGGATGATTATGGGGAGCACACATCCCGTCTAATCAGGCAGCAGCCTCTGCAGTGCATTCAGCTTTGGCCACAAGAAGAAGGCAGAACACTAGTTTCTGTTTTTCTAATTATTATTATTATTTTCATTTTCATTATTATTATAATTATTTTATGAGAGCGGTCCCAACCTTATAGGTGCTGCTCACAGCTCAGAGGAAGGTGAAAATCGCTCAAGCAGACGATGCCTGATGGGTACCTGGTAAGCTGTCTTCCACATCACATCCATCACCTGTCCTCATTTCTCCAACCATTCTTGGGGGAATGTATCCCCGTCTCCATGTTACATTTACTTTGACTCAAGTTGAAAGAATTAACCAGCTATTGTGACGTGGCCAGTTAAGTGACAGAGACTTGTGAGCACGCAGATCTTCCCACCAGAGAATCACCCTCTCTACCCTCTCTAGCTCATGGCTGCACATTTTCTAACAGTGAGACTCATCCAACAGTGGACTGATCATCTTCATTGAGGAATGAGTTCCCTGTCGCTTCGAGCAGCCAAGCAGATTGCAGACGCCTTCCTCTAAGAACATTCTGAATGGCAACCTTGCTTTGATGATGAAATGAGACAAGATTATACGTAAGATCCCTTTCAGTACTATGATTCAATTTTTTCTTGGAAACCCCATAGCTCTTGGCTTAGTAATCTCTACGCCATTGATTCTCTTTGAGCAGAATTTAATATAAAAAGTCTACCTTGAACAGAGAACTTTTATATCCAGGGACATGATGGAAGTCTTGGTGCAAAGGTAGTATATTAACTCCTGATGATTTGTTTTTTAAATGTAGACTTTTTTGCAATTCTAAATCCTTTGAAGTAGGAGACTGAAAGCATAGAGATTTCACCTTACAGTTTGTAGCCTTGGAAATTCATGTCAGTTGCGGCAATTAAATCTACGAGTAGATGACAGCCTCTTAGAAGGAAACCAACAATACATGTATACTGTATTTTATATTGAAATCACTGTAATTATTATTTCTAGAAAATAATGTGTCTGAATAGGGTTGACTAGAAAATGAATTATAAAACGAGATCCTAATATTAAATAGACCACATTAAATTATTTCTAGAATGAGATGGGAGATAGATAACTAGTTTCTTACCTAGACAGATAGAAATAGCTATGATAAAAAGTAAATATATACAGCCATTTTCAATATGCATTGTATTATTTTACATTTGCCAGTTCATTTAATCAAGGCAGCCAACCTGAGATTGGCTTTTACCTGATGAATTGAGAGGCTGGTGATGTGTTAATGAGGATTTTAATGCTTGGATCTTAGTCAGTCTACAAAATAGCCATGTAAGAGATGCACTATGATTATTATTATGATTCCCTCTCTATAAGAATGACAGTCCAGAGCCTTAAAGGATGTGCAGCCTAAAGGCAGTAGGCTGGCCCCTGGTTAAGCCAGGGAGCCTGGGAGCAGAAACTTGGGATATGTGTAAACTACCATTTGTGGATAACATTGAATTACACCAGAAAAGAGAGGTATTTTTTGTTGAATCTCTAGTGCTTATAAATAGATTTTTACAGCTAAACAAGTACATAGGACAGCAGCCAAGCCTCAGGTGAGGCAGAGACTGCCAGGCTGGGATGAGGAGAATGGACCCAGGCACGCCCCCCCTCCCTGTGCATGGAGTCACATGGCTCAGAAACAGAAAACTGATAGACATCTCTAAAAACTTTCAACTGGTCACCATGATTGTCCCTGCAATGCACTGATTTTCAGATACAAGGCCCTCAATAAATATTTATTGGAAAATATCATTAATTGATATGCTTATTACCTGATTTGCTCCTTATTCATGTATGGGAACATCCTATTGCATTCCATAAATTGGTGCAATTATTCTATGTCAATTTAAAAATAAATATATATTAAGTATGCAAAAAATTAAAAGAAAGAAATCTTCAGTGCTCAATGAAAAAGTTTACAAAATTCTGAACTCTCTTTACGTGGGAATTGCTCCTACTGAGTTCTGAGGGCTCCCTCTACCCCAGAGCTATAGTTTGCATTTTCCCGACAGCGGGCACTCCTCCTGGGTTGTGCCAGCTAGCAATGGCATTCAGAGAGGTCGTGGAGCTCAGGAAGGAAGGAACTTCCTCCAGAAAGCCTCGGGGACTGTGACCAGAATGGACTTTGGTGTCAGCCAATTCCAGACTGAAACTCAGTCCCCACAGACTGCAGAGGGTCCCCTGCTTCTCACCAAGAGCTCTCCCCTTCTCTGGAAAATGGAGACAGCGTGGTGCCTTGCTCCTATAACCGTCCACTAAGACCCAGGATGTATTTACCACTTAAAACTTTCCCTGCTTCTTTCCATAAAGGATCTGAAGCACCTCACAAAAGCACACAAGTTGCAAAATGGGGAATTGAAAAAAAATAGCCTAACAAAGATTCACTCATGTGATTCACAATCAATACTTAAGTCCCCTTGACTCACCAGGTGGGTTGGCAGAATGGCATTTAATCCTAGTGTGAATACAGTGTTGGAGGCTGGGGTGTGGCTCAGTAGCAGAGAGCTTGCCCCGTGCGTGTGAGGTCCTTGGGTCCATCCCCAGCATGGAAAAATAATAACGATAATACAATAAAAATACATGTGGGAATCATGATGAATGAAGTCTGCCCTCTTCCATTCCTCCACCACCTGCAAAAAAAAGGTAGAGAAAAGGGAAAGGCATGGTGGGGTTCTTCCCTCACCTTTTCACCTACTGGACATCTCGAAGGAAGCCCAAATCTTTGGTTTAAATTGCTCGAGGGTCTTCCAGGGGTTTTTGTTCATTTCATATCTTGAACACCAACGTGGCCTCCCCCACCTCTCTCACTGCTGTCCGTGTATTTTTAATATAATGCTGCTGTGGTTTCCCACTCATCCACCATATCACTAGAGGTTGCGAAGGTCCCTGTCATAAGGGTAACAGCGCACTGCCCAATTTTTTCTCTACAGAGAGTCAAACAAGGGTCAAAGATGCCGTTTGCTTTGAAGTTTCAGGAGTTTCAAGTCACTCTCTTCTGTACCCATGTCTCTCATGGTTGAGGTCTCTGCTAGGGGACCCCAAAATAGAAGGCATATAGCTTATGTGTGGGGTTCCAGCCTTCCTGAGTCACGTGACAATTCTCCATCATGCCTTCCGGATGCTGTGGCTTCCTGTGCACACACACACACCACAATTCTCTCGCACAAAGAAATGAACTCTGGAAATGTGAAGTTACAAATCGTCGCAGTCTCCCATAGAAAGATGAGGAACAGTGTGAGTTTGGGCCGAGACACAGGAGACTGTGCTCTCAGGGCAAGTGACTGCGGAAGCCACGGGGGACACAAGGCAGAAAGAACACCCAAGAGCAGGGCACAGGCAGGGGCCGCTCACCACCCAGGAAACCTGGAGTGCACAGGGCAGCAGCGACCAGCCAGAGAGCTTGTCCCACATGCCTGGTGGGACATACCTTGCAGAGAATACCCGACTCTTACCAAGTGTGGGTCTGTCTGCAAGGTTGGATATCAATCAAAGCGAGAAGAGATGATGCTTTGGAAGAAAGAGATGAAGGGCTCTCTCCTTTCCTGGGGAAGGGGGGTGAGCTCAGCACCCCACATGGGCTGCTGAAGGCCCTGTGGTTCTGCTGCCTGTGTGGGGTAGTTCAGGTAGCTCAGTGTCAGGTAGGGCTCTCAAGACACGCTGGGTCCCACATGGCCCCTGCCCTTGGTGGCATTCACAGTTCTAGGACGTCAGGATCTGCTATGTGTTTGGAAGCACTATCTAGAGCCCCTAGGAGCTCTGTCCTGCTCTTTGAATTCACCCGACGCCCTTGAGGTTGTCACTTTAATGACATTTGTTACCTAATGAACGGCAAATCGTTCTAACTCAAAGAACTAGTATGTACTCAATCGATTTGAGCGCGTAATTGACTAAATGTGCTGTTTTTTCAGTTTCGTCAGAAAAGACGAAGGAATAGAATATTAAAATAAAAGGGAGGGGACCTCAGGGATCATCCCATCAAGCTCTCTGACTGGGACAATTTGCAAATTTGTGGCAACACCTCTGCTCAAAACCCAATTGTGGCAGGCTGATCTTGTTAACAGATGAAGTCCTTGAGTTGAATGGATACATTTTAGAAAAACTGAGGCAGATCAGACTTATATCTTAAAAAATGTTTCGGTTTATTCATTCATGTTATCTCTACAGAAGATATCACAGGATAAAGGAATATAATATCACATGAGAAAGCATAAAACAAAAATTAATAACATTGATAAAAATCTATGATACTATCTATTAACCAAAAAGAACAAAGGATCACCATGAGCAACCCCATTTTACTTTATGAATATTATGGGAAAAAAAAGAAAATAGTTTTGAAAAGTGATCAGAAAACACTGGGATTTGGTAACATATTATTATAGCTTAATAGTCATAAACATAAGGAAAATACAATTAACTGAGAAAAATAATTAATAGTAATTATAATAATTAAGTTGAATAGTCAAGGTGACAGTGCCGTACTATGATGAAGAGAGACAATTTTGGAAAACCCCTCAGAGTTTCTGCTGCCTGTCCACTGCTCCAAATCAACCTTTGCAGGTGGGATAGATTTGTTCCAGGCCTCAGTGACATCAAGGGACTTCCACGACGCTTACAGACACAGGCGGCAGCTCTGGGTCCTCTTCTGTTTGCAGGGTTAGCATCTGAGGGCCTTGCTGCAGGTCTGTTTTTAAATTTCACAGAGCTCATCTAGTCCTTGGAACTGGGGAGAACTTCGGGACCGTTAGGAAGGTCAGTTTAGGCCATTATCACTCGGTCAGGAAGTGCATGTTTTCCCAGAACCCCATGGGCCACGCACACTGCAAAAGAGGCTAGGAAAATGTGCCACTCCCCATTGCTCCAATTCACCCCTCAAGCTAGACGTAGGGACCCCCGCCTGCCTCATGCTGAGACGCAGCTCCAGGCCATGCTGGGTGTTTCTTCTCTTTGCTCCATGTCCCCAGAGTCCCCTTCAGCTCCCTCTCACAGTCTCCAGCCCCAGCACGACACCCAGGACAAGGCCCGGGTGTCTCTTGTGCTGCACAGACTGACTTGCCCGAGGCCAGCATAAGGTGGGCTTCAGAGTCCACACTCGAGACCCCTCCGTCTGCTTCAGAACATGGCTCCACTGAGGCTCAGGGTGTCCCAGGAAGACGTGGTCATGGAGGTGAAAAGCCAACACAGCAAGACCAGACATGAGCCAGGCCAGTGGCCGCGGGATGGAGGGTCCCGGGCATGGCTGTCTTAGCCACATGACCGTCACCCGTCGTCATGGCCCTGGTAGCACATGAAGAGTCCACTGCCGGCCCCAATGTCCCGTCACGGGTCGCCTTCTCACCAGGGCTGGCATGCTGCCTGCCGCCCCGTCTCCTCCAACTTCTGCAGCGTCCTCCCGGGTGCGACTCCCATGCTCCAGTGGCCTGGGCTTGAGTGGCAGCTCGGCTGGGAAAGCAGGTGTTTCGGAAGTGAAGCGCGCCCGGCAGACAGCGCGGGAGGCCGCTGTGTCCCAGGGGAAGCCCGAGGCTCCAGGCTTTAGCAGTCCCAACTGTTCCTCCCGGGGTGGGAGGGCCAGGCCTGCCCAGCCCTGACCAGATGTTTGGGAGAGCTGCCAGGCTGCAGCAAAGGAAATTGCTGTTAATTTAGCTAAGGTGTAATAGTATTAATAAAGCCCCTTTCTCATGGATTTGCTTACAAGGAAGGCTCTGATCAAAGGTGCTTGGGGGCATTAGTGTATGCCATGGAGCCCGTCCTGGGGACACTGTGCTGGGGTCTGCAGAGGGGGGCTCCCGCAGCTGTTTTGCAGGCAACTCCCCTAAGGACCAGGACAGTCCTTTGGCCTGCCTGTCCTCTCCCTCAGTTGATAAACTAAAAAATTGATGAAGACTGTTTCAACCCTTAAAGATGCAGGGAGAGTAAGTCATAGGCTAGATTCTTTTTACATTTTAATTAATTTTGTTAATATGGTATGGGAGAGTGAACCCAGGGGTTCTCTACCACTGACCTATAGCCCTGTTCTATTTTTCATTTTGAGATAGGGCATCACTAAGTTCAAGATGGGGCTGGCTTAGGACCTGTGATCCTCCTGCCTCAGCGTCCTGAGTCACCAGGATGACAGGTGTGTGATTCTCCTGCCTCAGCGTCCTGAGTCACCAGGATGACAGGTGTGCGCCTCCATGGTAAATTCTACTCATCCCAGGCCCACGGCCTTCAACTAGGCCTTACAGGCTTTTTGAGCTCAGAGCACTGAGAGGTCACAGTCCGGCCTCTGCTTACAGAGGGTGAGCTGAGCCTTGGAGAGTGAAGCCCACAGGATCATCTGTTGGGACCAAGGCTCCCAGTGCCCAGGTCCAGCCTGGGTCCACTCCAGCTTTCTAGAACATCACTGCCCACTCGGGCCTCTGATTTCTCAGAGTGTACTTCACAGCCAAAGCCAGCTCCCAGAGGGTTGCAGGAAAGGCTGTGTGAACAGCTCAGGGGCGAGACTTGAGAAGAGGTGAGCCGAAACTCGAAACATGACGAGCTGACTGTGTCCTGGCCCCCAGGAAGCTGTGGGCGGGTCGGCCTTAGACCCAGGTCTGGAAGCCCCGGCCAGTGCCTTTGATGGGGCCAGCAACTGGGCCCAGCTCAGCAGTTTGTGACAGTTTCACCCCGGAACAAGCAAAAGTCAGGCCAGATTTCATGCAAAGTGCAGCGCTCACGTGAAGACCCAGCTCAAAGTGAAACAAGGCAGGCAGAATTCACACAGCCTGAAACCAAACGGGGGAAGCAGAGACAGTCAATGAATGCCCTCCAGCTCCAGAACTGCCTGCCAGCCCTTGACTCACTGCTACCTCGCTCAGTGCTGGATCTCAGAGGCAGGACAGGGCACAGGAGAAAACACGAGGGTCTCAGAGAGCCAGACTGGAATCCCAGACCTATAGCTTAGTGCTGTGCTTCTTTGGGCTAGTGACTTAACTTGTCTGAACCAAATTATATGGATGAGTGGAGGATAATAAGACTTGCTTTTCAAGACTCCTATTCATTATATTAACAGTATGAACTATTGCACAACTCCATGTGCCAATCTGCTATGTGATTTTATTCAATGTCCCTTTTTACCCACTGTACAGAACTACCACGCCTATACCACTGACATCTTTATTTTTTAAACAACTGTATTGAAATGACTCACATTCCATAACACTCACCTGCTTCAAGTGTGTTAACCTAATTTTAGGGCAGAAAACCGAAGCTCAGAGGGATGAGTTCCCCACAGGTCCCATGGCGTGGGGCTGGGACAGGAAGGGCCAGATGGTGAACATTTTTGCCTTGGGGGCCATACGGTCTCTGTCACAGCCACTCAGCTCTTCATCTCTGCCTTTGCAGCCTGCAGCACAGAAGGTGGGGGGAACAAATGGGTGTGGCTGTGAGCCAATAAAACTTTATTTAGAAAAACACCAGCCAGCATGGATTTGCTAGCCCTAGTGTACGACTTTCCCTTGCTTAAAACACTGTAATTATTGCCTCAGGCATTTAGAATCAAACCCAGCCTCTGCCCTGGTTCTGCCATGTGCCCCAGGACATAGCCCTAACCTCCCCAGCATGCTGACCCCTGGCTGTTGTCCAATTTTCCTGAGACCCCTCCACCCCTGCCAAGGCTTAAACTAGCTCTTCTCTCCTCCTGGGAGTCTGTCCTCCTCTTGCATGACTGGTGCCTTCTTTTCCTTTGGGTCTCAGATTAAATGCCACCTCCTCGAGATTCCTTCTTGGCCACTCAGCAGACCATCAGCTACACCCTGCTTGGCCCTCTCAAAGCTCCAGCTGCTCATGAAACCCTTGGAGGAGTGTGTGCCTTGTTCTCCATCAGCTTCCTCCACTGGAGGGTAGACTCCAGGAGACCAGGGACCTCGTCTACCTAGTCATGTCCCTTGTTCTAGGCCCTCCTGCAGCAGGACAGGAAAGGTGACCATGAGCCATACACTTTGTGGAATGGACAAAGCATGGAGTGCTCTCTCTTCTTTGGGCCTTCTCGGTCCATGCCCTGGGTATTCTCCTACCGCCCACCCATGGCAGCCTGTGGGATGGGGCAGGTGTCAGGAGCATCCTCTCATTCCTGGCCTATTCTCCCACAGGGCTGGTCTGCTACCTGCCTGTGAAGATGGGCATTTCCAAGTGGTGTCAACCACCTAGGTGATTTGGATAAAATGGCTGGAACAGCTTTTTGATCAGCATATATACTCTTCCAAGTTTTTAAAAGAGAGACAGGATCTGAAGTGAGGGATTGTAGCCAAGACAAGGAAGACTCCTCTCCTAACCCTGGGGAATGGGGATGCCAAAACTCTCACAGATAGGAACCTAGGAAGAAGTTCCTTGCCCTGGTGCCACCTCTGGGCCCTTCTCTTCAGAAGGAATAAAGGAAGAATATCACTTCTTTTTAATTAGCTTCTTTCCAAGTGGACTGAGCAACCATTTTTGCCCTGGAGACATTGAGACACTGCACAGACTCAGACTGCTAGCTTCTGACCTTTTTTTTTCACTCATTGAAACCTGCTTGAAAAACCGAGGGCAGGCTGCCAAAATTTTTCTAACCCCAAAAGGAAAATAAATAAATAAATAAAACAAGCAATCATGTTGAACGTATAGGCGGGCCATCTCCCCTGCCACCGCCGTCTCTGAGCAACAGTCCCTACTGGGGAGGAGCCCAGGGCAGCCGGGTCGCATGCTCACTCTTGATTTGCAATTAGGTGACTCACTTTACTCAGCCAATGCAAGTTCTGCTCCAAGGATGAAAGTGTAGCTTTGGCCAGACTCTGCTCTCTGGACTGTGTTCCACTGATACAGGAAGATGATTAAGTAAATGAGCGGCCCTGTCTCATCAGGGATATTCTGTAAACTCTTGCTTCTGATATGCCCTATTGGTCCAAATTGGAAACAGCTTGGGGAGGTTGAAAGAGTCCTGTTTGGAATCAGATCTTCTTGGGCTCGCTTCCTGGCCTCGCCGCTTACTCACTGTCAGAGTGAGCTCAGGTTTTTAATCTCTTGTATCTTTAGCTTTTCTTTCAATTGAGTAAGAAGAGCAAAATCATTTCTGCCAGCCAGCTTTGGTAAATAGAGATGGAGTCCATTGAAAGGGTCAGCACATGCCCATCTCCTAGAAGGCTCTCAATAAAAGGAAGCCACTCCTCTTATTACAAACATGTTCCCCAGTCTGTGGCTGGGGCCTCGTGGAGTTTGCTGCACATCATGCATACAAAACACCCCATATGTTTGATGTGAGCTCCGGGGTCTGCGACCAACCGTGATTTAAAAAAGCAGATGTTATTAATCTTCTAAATACTGCACACCAGCCATGATGTCATTTAGGACTGACAATGGATGGGCTGCCTCCTTCCCTTTTGGAGATAATTATTTTGAAGCGCTAGGAGAGGCTGTTTGTTTTTTAAGGGAGCTAGGGCCAATCTGCCTTATGAGAATCCAGTGGCAGCTTGTCATGAAAACATAAAAATAAGTACAGCCCCAAATCTGATGCTGAACAGCATTCAAGGTAGGAAAGCTGCAAATCAGAGCACAGACTGGTGGGGACCAAGAGTGCCCACGCGGAACCTGTGACTGAGTGCAGTTAGGGTGATACAGACCCAGGTGCGAGGATGGTGTATAGCTGAAGGCGTGCTCAGTACTGCCAGCTACTCTGCGCCGCAGCTTTCCAGCCTCAGAGTAGATAAGGGGCAATTTCTAGGCCCAACACACTTAGAGACAAGGGTCTGTTTTCACATGCCAGGGTGGGACAGACCCATTTCTCTCAAAGCAGCACAGGGATTTGGTTCAGCTCAACAGATGCCCAGGTGTACCTGCTGTGGGCTGGATACTGGGAACAGAAAGATGACCACATGTTCTTTGACCCCCGCAATGAGCTTGGCACAAGTGAAAGCTGATGTCCATGGCACGCTGGGAGGACAGGGTGAACTTTTTGTCCTCTGAGTCCCCTCCGATAGCACCACAGAGCAGGGACTTCACAAGTCCACCAAGATCAGACAGCAGCAGAGGCAGGAATCACAATGTTGCTAACCACCTGGGCCTTGGAGAATAGGTGGAGGAGCTGCCAGTCCCTCCGCGGGACCCTGAGCACGATATCCACGTGCCTGCCTGGAGGAGGAGCTGCCCTCAGCACGGAGACTCGTGCTGGGATCCAGGGAGGCTGAGGTTGGGCACCTCCAACCTCTGCAGAGCAGGTTCAGGATCAGACTAAAGCAAAAAGATTGGCCAAAAGCCTGCCTCACCTGTCCTGGTCCAAAATGTTTCCTTACTCCAACCTGCCAGCGAGGATGAACAAGAGAGCTCCAGGGGCAACACCCCCCCAGCCCCCCACCATGCCAGTGAAACCAAAGGGGTTCACTGAACATCTCCTGAGCACAGGCTGAGCTCCTTATCACACTGCCTCAACTCACTCCCCACCTTGCCTTCCATCAGGAGAGATGCCAGGCAGGGGGTTGGGGACTTGGTCATCACTGGGGACACGAACCAGCCCATCACCAAAGCCCTATAGACACAGAGACCTGGAGTCAAGAAGAATCATTTCTCTACATTGAAGATACGCATTGGACCAACTCCATCTATCCCACAAAGTCCCCAGCAAGCCTTGGGGGCCTCATTGTGCATTACCGATGGACCATGAAGAATCCCAGGTGTTTGAGCAAAGCAGGGCCCTCAGATTCTAAACCAGAGACGAAATGAGACAATGCATGGAGAGCAATTATATAATTTAGAGAGATAAAGGAAGATACTGTATCTATTACAAAATAACAGGATTTAGCTTGGCATGGTGGCACATGCCTATAATCCCAGAGGCTGAGGTGGGAGGATTGCAAGCTCAAGGCCAGCCTCAACAACTTGGCAAGAACTTGTCTCAAAAAGAAAAAGAAAAAGGTCTGGGGATGTGGCTCATTGTTTAAACAACCCTGGGTTCAATCCTTGGTATGAAAAAAAAATAAACAAACCAAAAACTAGGATTTATTAAAACATTCAGAACAAAAGGAAAATGTCTTGAACATTAATGATGTGTGAACTTAACTCTGCTCAATTTTACACTACATATTGGTTGTCATAATATATTTTTAAGGTATATTTTATCATACAATGGTTACAAACTCATAGAAAGTATGTCAGTAGCTATGCTACACACACACAAACACATACATACATACAGGATATATAGGTATGTAAGGAGCCTCTTCAAATCCTTACTCTGAAGACAAATGATCCAATAATAATGGGAAATCAATACTCCTTAAGAGAATATAGACAAATGGCCAAAAAGAACATGAAAAACAAATGTTCAACATCTTTATCAGGAAAATGCAAATAAAAAACATAACAATATACCACACACATGAAGCAAAATTACTAGAACTTAAAAAACCAACAAAAGTGCAGGTAAGGATGGAAATAACCCGGAGGGGAGCGAGGCTCATGGCTGCGAGACATGGTAGCTGCACTGGGAAGACTCCCGGCAATTTCTGAGAACATGAAGCTCTCACCATCTTAGAATCTAGAAATCCCTCTCCTATGCATTTACCCAGTAGAAAAAAAAAAGAATGTCCACAAAATAAAGGAATGGAATGGTCACAACAGCTTTATTCCTAATACCCCAAGCCGGAAACAGTCCAGAGGTCCACTATAGGGGCAGATGATAATTCACCCATGCCATATTTGCAAATTAGAGTATGACTAGCCATAGAGAGGACATGCTACTGACACAGGGGACCCAGGGCAGGGCTCAGGGACATGCTGAGCTTCAGAAGCTGGGCATCAAGAACACAGGGCATCATTTCTCCCACACACAATTCAAGTACATGCTAAATTAGCATAAGCACTTAGTGGAGGGAACCCCGGCAGCAGTTTCTGAGGGGGCTGGGGTGACAGGGAAGGGAAATTTCCCGAGTGCTGGGAATGTCCTCTATCTTTCCTTTTTCTTCCTCTGCTGTACTGGGGATAGAACCCAGGACTTTGTGCAAGCTAGGCAGGAGCTCCACCACTGAGCCACACGCCAGGCCTGTTCTACATCCTAAAAGTGCTTTTGGTTATGCAGGTGTATGCATTAGCCAAAATTTATCAAATGCCATATATGAGATTTGTGCATTGCATTGAATGTAAATTTTACCTCAAGAAAAAAATATGAGCCTTAAACGATTGCAAAAAAAAAAAAATAAGATTGCCAGTATAAAAAAATATCATCAAATGATTTAAAAAGACCCTCTGAGGGTCCTACACAATGAGTGAGAAATGACCCAAGAGGAGCTGTCATACTTAGCACAGTGTGGGTGAGGGGAAGATCTGTGACTCTTCCAGAGAGCAAGCTGAGGACACTCACATAATGAAGATCTGATACCAACCCCCGTGGGAACCGCAGGACTGCACATCGGTGTCTTTAGAATCCAAGCGTGTTTGTCCAATCCAGAATTCCATACCCAGATGGCAGCTCTCATCCACTGGAGAGGTTAGATAAGGACCTTCCTGCAAATTTCCTTTGCATTCTTCTCCAGGAAAGGCAGAGGATTGTGCCCCTGAAGCAAGGGCCTTGATGCAGAGAAGTGGGCACCAGCCCCATACTGAGGAGCATGGAATCCCAGGATCAGGAAGAAAGGTCTCAGCAGGACCTTTACATCTGTGAAAGGAATCTGTGGCTTACAGGAAAATGGGATCAGATCAAAGTAGAAGTACAGAAAACTCCAGAAATCACATTTTCCAGAACAAAACAGAACCCATAGGTGTTCTGATTGTCCAAACACAGGAGGGCAACTTATGCAGGAGTGAGTGTGGGGATGAATTAGGAATAGGAATATGAAATGCAGAAACTTAGACGAGGCGGGGAGAAACTGTGGAATCCTTTGAAGAGGATAATGCAATCGATACGACACACTCGTGACTCAGTGTGGATAGGACTGGCACATCCTCCATAAGAGGTCATCATTGAATGGCAATCTAAACAAAAATCAGATGGTATCAAGAGGATGGAGATGTGAGACTTGTGGATGAACATGGGGTCAGCATGTGAAGCTTCAATCTTTATTTCATGTCATAGGAAGTCAATGGATATGGCCCAAATGAATAGAAACAGATTTGTACACACATTTAGAAGCAAATACCAAGCAGAATAGGTGAACATCTGAAGGCACTTCCTTCCAGGAACAAGGTACTAGTGTGGATAAGGGTAGATGGAAGTTTACTTTGTCTCCTTAAGTTTCTTCTAGTCCTATTTGAGTTTTAAGCCATGTATGTGTTTGCATAGATAGATAATAGATAGATAGGTAGGTAGGTAGTTAGGTAGGTAGGTAGATAGATAGATAGATAGATAGATAGATAGATAGATAGATAGATAGATAGATAGATGAATTGGTGATAGAAATACAAAATCCAGCAATATAATAGATAGATGATAGGTAAGTAGGCAGACTATAAATAAAAGATAGGTAAATAATTGAGAAAGAAAGATGGTATGTAGATAGATATTGCTAGGTGATAGATAAATAAGTGGATGGATGGATAGAAAGATGAAAGAAAGGAAGGAAGGAAGAAAGAAAGAGGGAGGGGAGGGAGGCATAACCTAGAAATCCATAGCCAGTTGCGGCCAAACTATAATTAGCTGTGAAGGTCAGATAAGAACAATTGAGAAATTTCTTCTGTCCCCTTTTTCTAGATTGTGTGCTGAATCTGATAGATGGAAGTTGATAGAGGATAGATAAGATAATAGAAGATATATAGATGATCAATAGATTTAAAAAATGTTTGAATTTCAGACCTCTAATGAAGAGCAGGGTGGCACGGAATGCCATCACAGCTGACCCTTGGGGATACAAATAGCTCCCAGAGGACCTGCAGCTGAGCCATGGCCCAAGAGGAGAGTGTTACCTCCATCTGGTAGGTGAAAGTCCAGAAGATTACAAGACCAGCTTGAATACACAATGAAATAATGGCAGGAATTTTACCCAGATGCTCTGATTCCAAATCAAGCAATTCCAACCCTAGCCCACCATAAGCAGAGGAGTTAATGGTGAGCCCTTGTGGGTCCCTGCCACAGGGGGGAGGGATTACACGTGTCAGGTCTTCTGTGCAAACTGGTATTGACCAACAGTGGTGACCACACCCATGTTACAGAAATGGAAACTGAAAGTCAATGGTACAGTGACTCGAAAAGGCCTCAAGCCCAGGCTTGAGAGAGGGAGTGAAATCCTCGCCTTCCTCATTGTGGGGGGTGGAGGGACACAGGTCGATGTCTCTGTGGACTGGGAAGGTTGCTCAGTCGTGAGATCTCAGCCACCCCTGCAGGTTCTGAAAACCCACTGCCTGGTTCCTCCACCAGACCACAGGCCTGCCCACGTCAGCATGTCACACGTGGAACCCCACAGGGCCCTGTCCTTTCAGAATCAATACTTTCCTCGGTGGTCACCTGTATATTTAGACATGCTAATAGTCTCATAGACCCCCTATCCCTTGGGTTTTAGCTAATTCCTTGCCCAATTTCACCCCTTTGTGGGTCTAGTCGCTCTTTAGGGTGTGCTCCTAGAAGAAGGTGTCCTCTTAGATTGTCAGGGACGCTATTGAAGGTGGTCAGCAATTCAATCCCCAGAGGCTGGGAACAACCCCACCCACAGATGCGTCAAAGGGCCAGGGTACATGGGGCACAGGGGCTGCAATCTGCTACTAGCATTTGATTCTTTTAATGCAGAGTCAGCACTAAAAAGTAATGTGTACCATAAAGCCATGCAATAATAACCACGCCATGCCAACAGCTTGTGCCTCGAGAAGCAGCTTCCAAGCAATGAAAATCCTGGTGGCTGAGAGCAAATGGCAGAACTCTGGAGCATCCAGCACGGGGGAAAAATGAAGAAGTGGTGGAGCAAGGATTCCCAGGACAGCTGTGAGTGACCTTCAGCCCCACCAGACAGCTGAGCCTGCCGAGGTGACACATGTCAACCCTATAGTGATGTCACTAGCTAATTCTAATTCCTTTCCTTTAAAGAATGGAAACAGAAGGCCTAAGACTTTCAGTAACCTGGCCATCACTTTAGCTGAGTTAAGATTGATTCTAACTCCGGGTCATGTTCTTCCCATATGCCCAAGTTCCAATGCCTTTTCATCTTCTACCCTAACTAAGTTCTTAGGCTCAACTACAATTTCTAGAAGAGGTTTAAGGAGCATGTAAAACGGAGAGGTGCTAACTCTGTGTGGGTCCCTGGGCTGGTGCTCGCAGATGCTAGCTCATTCAGTCCTCTCAGGGCACAATGGTATCAGGAGTCATTGATCCTTACTTCTTAATGTAGGGCCCTGAGGCACAGAGAGGTTGGGTGGCTTGCCCAAGACCAACAGCTGGTTACAACACAGCTGGCAGTTGGACACAAGCAGCGTGGCTCCTGAGAACTTCACTGGAATATTAGCCAAATCCAAACTTGCCACAGCACCTCGTTCATCAGCTCTCCTCCTGGCAAGGAATCTTCTTAGGAAGAAAAACTATGTCCTACTTCACTCAGGCTGTTCACTCAAAGAGACAGAGAGGAGTTACTGCACTTCCTATTGATAAATGTAGCTGTATTAGTTTCTACTTTGCTGCTGTAACAATTGACCACTAACTTAGTAGCTTCAACAACACAAGCATATTCTCTTCCAGAAACCAAACCAGGGTTCACAGGGCTAGAATCGAAACATCTTAGGACTGCATTCCTTCCCGAAGCTACTGGGATCGAATCTACTGCCTCTGTCTTTTCCAGCTTGCAGAGGGCGTGAGCATTCTTGGCTCCTGTTCCCTTCCTCCATCTTCAAAACCAGCCACGCTGCTGTGCTCTGTGCTCTTTGCTGTGTTCAGATCTTTCTCTCCACCTAAGCTGGAAAAACTGCTCTGCTTCTTAGGATTTGTGTGATATGCTGACCCTGGATAACCCAGGGTACTCACCCCATCTCAAGGTCCATGTTCTTAATCACAGCTACATTCCCTTTTGCCATACCATAAGGCAATGTAGCCACACGTCCTGGGATTAGGACAGGGATATTTTGGGGGTTCTGTTACTCTGCCTATCACACTAGTCAGAGCAGCAGCAGTAAGGGGTATGGGGATCCCTGATTCTAACTTTGGGTGAAGATAACTCTTATAGGATCTAGATATGAAATCAACCCATCAATAATGAAAGTTTTTAATGTTCATTAACTCAACAAACATCTGCATACCTGGCTCATAAGGCTTATTATTATCTTTACTGTTAATTGAGCAGTATTATCAGCATTAATATTATTAATATGTTAGCTAGTTTCTATACATTCAGTGCAAAAGTTTTCTGCGTTTAGTATTTAATTGGACAAAATGAAGCCATATGTGAGAAAGGACTTCACAAACTCCAGATTTCTCTGCAAATGTGAATTACGCTTAGACACTTGCAGATCAAGTGATACGAGGGGGCACTCGGTGCTCGCAGAGGCCCAGAAAGACCCCTTTTTGCTGTGGCTTCAGTGGAACAGAGGGATCTGAACTTAATTTAAGCTTAAGAAAAGTTGATGACTTATTGCTTTCCAGATTTATAAGGCTACTGGACATGGCTGAAGAACCAACTGCTGAGGAGAAAATCCCTGTGTAAACTGTGGAAGGGAACAAGACCCATCACCTTAGGGACAATGAGGGGATCTTGAGCTGCCCTGTGCTCTCTCCCCATATGAACTCGGGAAGACTAATGAATGAGACAGAAAAGAGGACACACGCACTGGCTTATCTCCATGGTGTGACAGGAAACAGGGGTCTTGTCTCCAGCTCAGCAAGTGCAAATTTCTCTCTCTTTCCTGGCCTCGGCATGCTCATGTGGGTGGCCAGGTAGAATCTGGGCACCTTGGCACCCTCAATCCACACTATGTCCCCTCCGTAAGGAGCGAAGAGAGAGAAGCTAGAGTTTTGCTCTTGGTTCTCCGGCTGGACCGAAGCTTCCGCACCGCTCCATCAACAGGTGATTTAAATGTCCTTCAGACAAAGGCTGCTCTCGTGTTAAGGCTGCCTGGGTGTCCTGAGGACCTCGTGAAGACTCGAGTTCCTGTTTGTTGGGTTCAGGGTTCTGCATCCTGGTAGGTCTCCAGGTAATGCTAACACCTGACCGGTTCTACTCTGCAGGGACAGAGAGTTCTGTCCAGGCTCCCGCCCGTTGTCTATCCCAGCTACCTCCACTTCCCACCCATCAGCCCAGGGCTGGCTGTTGGGCTCAGATTATCCAGAACCCTGGCTAGTGTAGCAACAGAGTGAGACTGAACCCGAAGGGAAGGGAAGGGTTTTCAGTGCCTACATTTTGTGGAAGGCAGAGAAGTCAACCAAGCCTGGAGCCAGGACTTCCTGAGAGCACTGTCCCTCTTTGTCCCCCACCCCCACTGTTGCTCTCTCTTTGCAGGACAGCAAGCGGCTCCAGGCTGGCACCCCAAGCCCTAGGTGAGAAGTCCGGAGGAACGACCCTATGGGCCCAGGTTGTGCATGCCCAGAACAATCATTTGGAAAGTGTGTGCATGGGGAGGAGGAGGATTTTGGATTAACCTCTGTAGCCAGCAGGCAGCCTCCATTCCAATCACAAGGAGCAGCTGGGGAGAAGGCTGAACCCTGAAAAAGGGTGCGGCAGTGGCGTGGCCTGGGGGACTCCTGTGTGCAGCCAGCTCCTGTCCTCTGCTCTGTGTGCATTTTATACCTGAAAACAGCAGTTTGAGGGTCATGCAGGTGCTTTTGGGCAAAGTGAACCTCAAGCCCCTTCTGTCCATTTCCTTAGAATGCAGGGAGTGTCTGTCCCTCTTCTGCTGGGGACCCCTTGTTCCCACACCAGTGCTGACTCTACTCACAGTCCCTGCCTCCCAGCTTCCCAGGGCTTCACTGTGGGCTGTACACAATTTTTCCCCTTAAGGACAGTAAAAATCGCACTTGAAGTTTTTTGTTTGTTTTTTTCTTTTTTGGTACTGGGGATTGAACTCAGGGGCACTCAACCACTGAGCCACATCCCCAGCCCTATTTTGTGTTTTATGTAGAGACAGGGTCTCACTGAGTTGCTTAGTGCCTCGCCGTTGCTGAGGCTGGCTTTGAACTCGCGGTTCTCCTGTCTCAGCCTCCCAAAGTGCTGTTATTACAGATGTGTGCCACCGCGCCCAGTTTCTGGTTTTTTTTTTAAATGACACTGGAGATTGAGCCCATAGACACTGTACCTCTCAGTTACATCCCAAGCCCTTTTAATTTTTTAAATTTTGAGACAGGGTCTCACTAAGTTGCTGAGGTTGGCCTCCAACTGTTGATCCTCCTGCCTCAACCTCCTTAGTAGCTGGAATAACAGATGTGGGCCAGTGTACCCGGCTGCACTAGCATAGTTGAATTTGAATCTTTTCTAGGGCTAGCACAAACCAGACCTCTTTTGGATGTAGGAGAGTGGATGTGAACGCAGCTCCTGGTCAGCCCCTGATCAAGGGGGAGCCGTTGACTAGACAGTGTGCTGTGTGGCTAAGCAGGGGTGCTTGGAAGGGCAGATTATTATATACATTTCCCACGTACAAAGTTTTCTACTTGCAATGGGTTTATCAGGATGCGACCCCATCGGAAGGCGAGGACATCTGCGTAATGTAGAGGAAGGCTGCGTGTTGGATTCAACATGTAGGAACGCACAGCCCGTTTGGTGACTTTGACGAAGCCACCCTAGTCTCAGCTCCTTCTGCAGGAAGGCTTAGGTGGGAACTGAAGTGCCACCTGGCATCAGGCCTGGGACAGCCACGTCTACCCTACAAGAGCTTCGTTGTGACCCATCCCTGGAGTCCCTGACATTGAACTCTGACAACCCTGGGGAGGTTCATTCTGCCAGAAGTACATTTTTAGATTTTCTCTTCCTCTTTATCAGCTCTGCCGCTGCTGCTCGCCATCCTCATGGCTTTCACAACCACTAACGTTCCCATTTAAAATGGGAAGCAATTTGACGATCTCTGTGGTCGCTGCTATAAATCCTATTAGATTCACATCAAATGGGACAAATTTCAAATTTCACCCGTGAGACCTACAACAGGTTTGCATCCCATTCAGAGACCCGAAGTGGAAAATGAATTTCAAAATTGTGTGCCCTGCATTTCAAGGCTGAATATTTTAAAATCTGAATGCATAATGCGCCCCCCCCTCAAAAAAAATTGTCATGGACAAATAAACTGTACTGACCTATGTCAATAAATGACATCAACTCCACTTCTACCAGAGTGAGTGGGATGGCTTATCCAACAGACAGCTCCCGGTATTCTCATAAATTACAATAGAGAAAACAGATCAAGCCCCTTCCTGCTATTTCTTCTGTATCTTTTCTTTACCACTTTCTCTTACTGCAGCCTGTAAAATAAGATTAAGGGCATTTGTAAATCATTAGGAAATTGTGAACTGTACATAGGCAGCTTAGAAATTGATAAATTGGGAAAAAAAAGGCATCTCTTATATTTACAAAATTTTAAATGGACCCTGTCAGGTCAGGTTTAAACAGGCGGTAAACACACACCTCTGGACTCAAACCTGCAGGTAATCTTCCCACAGATGAAATGGATCATGCAGCATTAAGGATGCCACCGAATGCCCTCCTGTCACTCACTGATGACCATCATGCCTCTTACATTCTGCAACATTGCTGAATCCTATTTTTGTTAAGTTATCATGTCATCAATTTTCTAATCGAATTCCTAATCTTGGAAATGTGCCCCGATTTCTATTTCACTCAAGCCAGTAATAAGATATTGTTTCCCTCTTTTATGGTTGATTTTCCCTGGTGAGCATGGTGTCGTCATTTGTTAGTTTACGGTCCCTAATATACACCCTGACATCTGGGGCATGCACTGTAATACTCAGTGACAACATGTTGAAAGTTCGTAATGGCTGGAGCATGGTGGAGTTGTGACCACCCGTTCCTTCTTCAGAAGACCCTGAGAGCAGGTGAGAACACAGAGGCTTCCTGTTCATTAGGATCTGTGTCATTTGACGCTGTCCCAGGCTGTGTGTCTCAGGCTCCTGGGTTGTGGCAGAGAAGGGGACCTGGCCCTCGACCTGTAGAGCTTGAGGTCCTGTGAACAGACAGGCACCCTATTAGGCCACAAAGTCTTCACGATTACACATGTCTTCAGAGATAACCAAAGGATTTTGTGTTTGTCACCACATTGGATCTCCCTAGTGGCTCTGGGAGACCAGGAAGACACTTACCATTAGCCCTATTTGCCATAGAAGTGTGCTGCTAGGAATCAAGGCAAGCTTCATGGTGTTGAATATTTGGACAGGGACCTGCTAACTGAGGACATGATTCGTCCCCTGCTGGCTCATGTGGAAGAGGAAAAAGGAGTAGGCAGGACTCCCTGCCAGGTGGGTGCCCGTGGTCCCAGCAGAGCTCTGGAATGAAGTGCATGGAGTATGCTCAAGACTCCAGGCCTGGGCAGGGCATGTCACCAAGACTTCTAAATTTTGGTGTCCCCACCTCAGCCAAGTCACACGGGGGGAAAACATGAAGGAGAGAAGGAGCCCACCCAGATCTATATGGAGCTTCAGCTCAGGGTCCAGCTGTGCTGAATTATCATCATTCCACAGATTAGCAATCTTATATTCCAAGAGAATAAATAACCTCCACAGCATATCATCAGTGGATTTATGGTAATAGAAAACATTGGGGAGTTGGACAATGAATCATTCTATCCATAAAATAGTTGCAGATATCTAGACATGGATCATGTTTATTCATATGTGTCTAATAACTCATGGTGTACATACATCTATATGTATGTGTGCAGATATATACATGGAGAAGACTGAATTTGTAGCTTGTCGTTGAGCTGTGGAACACACAAACTGAGAATGCCATGAAGGTACCTCACCCACCTGCTGAACATACAATGGTTCAACTAATGTATGTGCACAATCCAAATGCACCCGTGTAACCTTCACCCAGCTAAGGAAGCCTTTCATTACCCACCCCAGGAATAATCCCCCACGGACCCCTCACTGTTGCCTCTCCTCTCCATGGCTGACCATGATCCCCACTGCCCACAGCCTCCGTGAGCTGGGCTTGTTTTCCTGCCTCATATCAATGACATCACCCAGCATCGACTCTGTCATGTCTGGCTTCTTTTACCCAATATTTTCTTTTTGCAAGAGGAATCGATGGAGCCACCCCATAAGGGAGCTGCAAACATGGCTTTCTAGTTGGTGTTCACGTCCTGATATTTCATGAACACGAAACACATGACATGTGCACATTCCAAGGTGCAGGGCTACAGGTTGACAGCAGGCCAGGCCTCGTGTCCCTGTTGGGTCAATAGCTAACTATGGCCTTGGACTAACTGCTTCCCCTCTCTGTGCTGGGGTGGGTCTCTGGTGACCTAGCAGTGCTTCTTTGCTTTTCCATTTAAAGGGACATTTTTGGATTCCATGCCCTATAGGAAGGAATAAGGACCCTCCCACACACAAAGCTATAAATAACTTATCTGCCCAGTTATCTCTTTAGACTTGGAGGTGGCTAACCCCGCTTAGTTACTTGTTCAAGTCGCTGTTCCACAGGCTCCTGTTAATCTAAGAACTCCTTTTGGCAAGTTCCTTCCCCTGAACAAGTGTGGTCATGTCCTTGCTGGTGACCCTCTTTCTGGCATCCTCCTTCTAGGCTCTCTCATGGGAGTGGACAGTGGTCACCAGAGTGGTCTTTCTGAGACCAAACCTAACCCTCTGTTGAACACTCTCCACCCCTATCCAGTGTCTGTTGCATAGACTCCAAATCATCCCACATAGAACTAAGAACTTTTTAAAATTTGGCCCAAAGTACTTTTTGGGTCACTTATCCCATCATTTCTCAAACAATCCCTCCTGTCTCGGGCTGCCCTGTGCCTTTGATCCAATGTGCTCTTCCCTTGGTTGGGGAAGGTCTCTCCCAACACGCAGGGGGCTGTGTCTCCACCATAGCCACACTTGGCCCCCACCTGCTGGTGTGGCCCATGAGCTCTTTCTTTTTCAAATGGCTGCCAAAAGTTCCACAATGATACTATTTCAGGACACATGAACATTTTATGAACTTCAGACTTTAGTATCAATACATAAAGCTTTATTGGAACATTCCTTTCTACTGGTTTACTAATCATCTGTGGCTGTTTTCATCAGAGTTGTCTCGAGACAGACACTGTGTGGCCAGCAAGATAGAAGATACCTCCTAGCCGGCTTTTTACACAAGGTCTGCAGACCTCTGATCTAGACAGTTGTCCCTCATGTCCACAGCAGTACTTGTTCTAGGACCCCTGAGGATGCTCTAATCCCTTCTATAAAAGGGTATGGTATTTGCGTATGCACATTATAATACCTAGTGCAAAGTCAATGCTATATAGACAGTTGCTGTACTGTGTGGTGTAAGGAATGAAGACAAGGAAAAAAGTATCCATGTTAAGTATGGACACAACTGTTTTTCTCAAATATTTTCTGAGGTTGAATGGATCTGCGAAAGGGAAACTGGTGGGTGCAGAGGGCCAGCTAGTTTACATGGTAAATTTTTGTGCAAAATTTCACTTTCTACACTGTATGTGTTTACATATATTTTTAAAATCCATGTATCTTCTATCTTATGTATGTATCTTATGCATTTTAACATTGATTTACTGTTACCGTGGGAGCCTGCTCTAGTCAATTCTGCGTCCCAGGACTAATGCCCTGACCCACCACGGCAAGTCAAGTGCTTGCTAAGTGGCCTTGGCTCACAGTGTGAGTCAGTGACTCTTGGGTTTTACTGGGTGATGCTTAATGTACCTGTGCAGAGGTTGTGGATTTGTTTCCCACGTGAAGAGGGAAGGGGCAGGGCCATGGAGTTGGGCATGGCAGGCTTTCTTCATGAGCCCTTGGTGGACATTGAGTTAGGAGTGCCCAGCCCCTGATGGTTAATTACGATAAAGGTTTGAGCTCCCCACTCAAGAAGGGTCTCCTTCAGAGGGGAAAGATGCTCACGGCTCATTTCAATGAGCTTCTGGTTGGATCTGTGCTTTTAAGAGAGTAGTTGTTTTGGTCTGACATAGACACAGCCTAGAATTTAGTCCTGGCAGGATATTTAGAGACCAAGAGAACCCATTCTCTTCGCTAGCCATTCTCACGCAAATTATTTGCCTTCATGAACCTCAGTGTTCACGTTAGAACAATAAACTTGAGGGTAAGATAGATGAAGCCTGGAATCCCTGTTAGCTTGACTTCCATGAATCTGGTTTCTATTTCCTCTTATGATTTTATCTAACCTTCTGATTAACATCTTTGAACCATTTGCCACTGGTTAGAAGCAGTTTCCCGCTCCTTGTTTTAACATGCAGGCCTATCGCTATTTTAAGGCATTATTTGGAGTCTCTACATCATCATGCCCAAGGGAGACCTCTCTATCTTAGAAAGTACTGGAACATGCAACGCAAAGGGCCTTCCCTATCTATGAGAAGATAAGACTGTTACGAAGTCCATTTTTAAAATTGCTAAATCACTTCAAACAGTTTCCCAACGTAATCTGAACAATATGGTGTGACTCTTGATGTTGGCTTCTACAATTAGTGTGTTATTAATTAAACTCTTGAGTAATATAATAACTTGACAGTTAAAGCCTTCTTTGCATTTAAAGTGCATGCAAACTGTGGCTCCAATTATAAATAAACTCTCCTGCGATGGGCTTCAAACTGCAAATTGAATTATTCAGAGCAAATTGTTCAATCGGTGCTCTATTCTGGAGGGAGGCTTCTTGAATATTCCAGGGGGTTCAATATGAATGGATGTCTACAGTAGGGTTCTCCCTACTGTAGATAAAGGGCCTCCTTGCTCATCTCTCTGTACCCATGTTTCACACCTTCTCTGCTGATATGCTAGACTAGAAATCCCAAAGTGTTGTCCATGGTCTCCCTGTCCAAGTCCATGGTGGCTACGAGAATTTCCACACCAAGGACATGAGTCACCCTTGCCTTTCTGTCACCTCAACATGCTGAGGATTTCTGTAACTCTCAGGATAGACCTCTCTGCCTTACCTGCATTTCCTCACCCCCCACGCCCAGCAGCTCTGCATCTTGTCTTTGTCCCCATTTCGCTCCATCACCATGAACTTTCAGCACCTTCCAGGAGTAAAGCCATTTCATGTCTCCAAGCCCTGCACACCCGGTTCCACTTTCCTGGAATGGTGTTCCCTGTGTGGCAGTTTCCAATTTGTCCTGTGTACCCGACACTGCTCCTTTTTGCAGGCTGGTGTGCTACAAAAAGGATGTTCCCTGGAGATGAGGCTGAGTCAAAGCACTGAGTGCTTTTTAGTGTGCAGGGAGTCATTAGGACTTCTGGAAAAGGACCCCCAAACCTGAGGTGGGCCCAGAATTTCAGAAACCTGGTCATTCCTTCAAGGTAATTGCTTTGATAACTTCTGTTTGTTCCCCACAGAGAAAGACTGTTCTAGAACCAGTCCTGTTATAAGCATGTGCAGTAGTGTTGTCCCTCTACCCGAAAGTCTAGAGAGGACAATCTCACGGTACGTGAAGGAATGGAACGGATTCAGTTCAAGAAAATAAGGGTGCTGAGTCCAGCACAGCCCTAAAGAAAACTGGTAGGAACACATAACCTGAGAAGTTCAAAGCAGTCTATTAAGAATGGAACAGATAAATGATCCGAGAGGTTTTCAATTAAGGCCATGCAGAGGCTGATTTAGGACCCAGTAGATCCACGCTGCGGGCAGGGCTCATTTCCTGCCTGTGACTCTCCACCTTGAATCCATTTCACAGACTGTGGGGCCTTCCTGATTTTTTTTTTGAGGGTGTGCCTTGGTGAAACCCAGTGATTTCCACCCTTCCATCACTGAACTAGACAGCATTCACGACTTTTGCCATACCTAAAACATCACCCAGGCTGCTCTTTCATTCTTGTTCGCAGTGGCAGACTTCCTTTCTTCCTCAGATGAACATTTGTGCTCACACTCCACATTACATTTTTCAAGGGACTGCAGCTTCCCATGCCAACGATTAGAGATGAGGGTAGCAGAAAGACACTGGGCGTCTGGCACTGCCGTGCCATGCCAGGTAGAGGCTCTTGCCTGCCGAGGGTGGAGCCCAGGGCTTGCCATCTCTCCTGTGAGGAGACAGATTAGAAGCCCGTGTTAGAAAGAGGTTAAAGATATGTGTGCATGTGGGCTCCGACCCCAAACTGTCTCCTCCAAGCAATGAGAATGAAGTTGAGAGGGACAAATGCTTCTCCTGATGGGACGCTGAGCTATCTGATGCCATTGCTGTGCGTTGCCTAAAATCACCTCAGGTCCCATCTGTGTACACTGGGGGAAGTGTGGGTGGGGAGCGAAAACACTGGGCCCTCATTCCGACCTGGTTGTGCTTACCAGGTCAGCCACACGATGTCATTCAGCAAGTTATGGATCCACTCAATTTGTCTACCATGAGAAAAACAATATACATGGATTTTTCTTTATTTCCATGGAGTCATCCGTCTATTCTACCACAAATACCCAATGTGCACGCACTGTGTGATAGACCTTTTCCTGGGCTCCGGGGCTGTTGTAAGAGTAGATATTGTAGTTGAGGTATTGGTTGTGAAACCACTTTGGCGATGGATGAGCACCATGATCATTAGTATAACCATGAGCTTTGAAAATGTGTCCTTTCTCTGCTGGTACTCTTCCCAGCCCACCCACGTCATGGCCGGAGAGGAACTTTCTTGGCCCAGAAGCCTAGGAGAGCTTGAGTGAGGCCCTTTGCAGATTCCTGTGACCCAGCCTCTAAAGTCTGCAACTGCCATTGATGTGCTGGCCCATACATCAAGCAGGTACTTTTACTTTAAATCTGTGCCCACTGCAATTAAAATGCCTGTGAGACAAGATGAGAAGCTGCAGAGAACAGCTGAAGGGCAGTCCAGATATTTTAATACTGTAACCATGTTTCACATTTTAATTTGGTTTTACTTTTCTTGCTTTATTGTCTGGATGGAACAAATAGAAATTCAATGAACTTCCGAGGTCTGAGGAGCTTGCGCATTGAAATCCTTAACGATAGAGAATAAGGCATGTGGGAACTTCTGGCGCTGTCAAGGTTAGAGAACCCTGGATTCAGGGGTCAAAGGCTGGGGTACATCAGGTCTCACCTCTGACCCTAAGTATGTGCCCTGTGGCAAGTCACCCCTTGCCCAGGCAGTGGTCTTCACTGAATGTTAGGGACAAAACTCCCAGCCTGTCTGCGTCTCAACATCTCCTGAGGCTTCAGTGGGTGGGCCTCAGACCTGGACCAGGGCCAGGGAGGACAATCCCAGCTAAGAATTCCAAGCATTCCAGAATCTGCCTTGACTCTTCTTCCTAACAGAATATCATTCACCTTATCCTGTCTCTTTTCAAAAGAAAAGGCCTCGCTGAGGCTTGAGCAGAGGCATGCCGAGGGCCGCCCTCCTATCTCTCTATGTTCCAATTTAATTTGCCTCTTAAAGATTCAAAATCCAACTTTTCCTTGTAGCCTTTTCAAGTTATGTCAACCAGAGATGATCCCTCTCCTCTTCCCTCCCTGCAAACTCCCTTGGGACGCTCATCTGTGCTGAGTGCGACCCGCCTGAGAGAGTGGCCAGCTGCTCCCCGTTCCCCCTTCTTCCTGCACAGACAGACGGTCTCCTAGACCTCTTTGCAGAGGCACGTGGCCACGACTAAGTTCTAGGAATGAATGCAAGCAGGCGTGATGTGAACCTCCTCCAGGGCTGAGCCCAGAAAACCTCCTGACAACATCCCCGTGTGTACTCCCCGCTCCTGGCTGAGCCAGGGGGGCCAGGAGATCTTACGGACCATGTTCTCATGAGATGAGGTCAAGAGCCTGAGTCTCCCCTTGGCATAGAAGAGCTTGCCAGTTGGAATATGGCTGTGTGCTCTCATCAGGGAGGATTACATTGCCATCACATTCCAAATATTGCAGGGAGAATTTGTCAGATCAGCTAGCGATGCCTTGGGTATCATTCATGAACTGAAGTCCCCCCCGGACAGGGCCCTGCCCAGGGCACTTTCCCCACTGGTACTGCGTGTGACTATTCTTGCTGAACTCTGGATTCAGAGGAAGGTTTAATAACTGAAGGACATAAAGTCATTGTTTTATTGTCATGCGGTGACCAATACAATCTTTCTACAATAAAACATAGTTCTGGAAAAATAACTGGAGTCACAAAATAAGAATTACATCTTATATTTCCCAACAAACACTGTACAACTCATCCCAAAACCCAGATGACAAGGAAATTAAAGGGTGAATATCTATTTTTGTCCAGGGCACATAATAATGTGGATCATTGAAATGTGTTTTCTCACCTGTCTGCTTTTTTTCTTTCAGTTTCTCTAATAAATATGCTTTGAACACCTACTATGCGCTGGGCCTGGTTTTGGGCTGTGGAGTGTGTCAGCTGAGCAGGTCTCACTCTCGTGGGCTTTCATTCTATTGCAATGGAAAATGGGCAAGTAAATATATGTGATGACAAATGGCGAGAGCACGGGAAGACAGCGTCACGGGTTAAATAGTACTGATAATGCTGGAGCAGACAGAAGACCTGAGGACAGGGCTGAGCATATGACCTTCCAGGGGAAGAGCACTCTAGGCAGGAGTAATGCAGGTGCAAAGGCCCTGTGGGGGAGCATGCCTGGCGTGTTAAGGGCAATGTTATGTCAAGGACTGAGAGAGAAGGGATCTGTGTGAGGTTGGGCAATGAGGTCAGATCAATACGGGGCGCAAGAGTAGCAGATTAGGTTATCACTCACCACCAAATGGACTTTCTCTTTTCTACCAGGTGGGGTAGAAAGCCACTGGGCAGGTTGGAAGAGGGACAGTATGACATCATCCCTTATAACCCCTCTCTCTGGCTGCTATGAGGACCCTAGAACAGCAGAATTTTCTCCATGAATGGAAACATTCTGCATCCGTGTTATCTAATATAGTTGCCATTAGCCCCAGGTGCACTTGAGATGTAGTGAGAGCAGGCAGGAAACTGCACACTTGATTAAAGTTAAATTTCTACTCCACATATACCTAGCGGTGTCCTGGTCTTATTGGACAGTGCTCTAGATGGACACAGGCTGAAAACATGACCTCTTGGGTGTGATAGTACTAAAGGTGAGTGGTGGGGACAACCTGGACCTGGGGGACAGCTTGACATGTCTCCAGAACATTCTGGAAGCACAGAGATCAGGACTTCCCAGCAGAGGGAAGAAGAAGAAGAAGCATGATTCCTGTGAGATTTCCAGCCTGGCAGGGGAAAGGTCAGCATTTGAACCTCTTAACATGGAAAAGATCGAAGATGGAGTAGTTTGGGGGCAGAAGGCACCTCAGCACTTGAAGTGTGGAGCTGGGAAGCCTGGGCTTCCTCCTGGGGTCATTGAAAAGGCATTTTTGTAGATGCCTGTGGAGTTGAGGGCAGGGGCCTGTGCTGGAGATGGAACTGTGAGAGGTGACATATAAAGATGCAAGACTAGCTAAAAACACCTGCAGAAATGAGAATAAATGAGCAAAGAAATGGGAAAATAGACTTGTCTGGAAGCTGAGTGCCAGGGCCCGTCAGTGTCTGGAGATCCCTGTGATGAGGGACACTCAGCACATGGGAAGAGGGACAAGAGCCAGCAGAGATGGTGCAGAGAAGGGGCAAGGGGTCAGTGGGCTTCTCTGCTGGAATGTCTGGTCAGGTGCAGTTGATTGGCCCCAGGCTTCACAAGGGGGTCACTGGAGTCTTTGACAAAAGCCATTTGAGCAGATGATGACTGGCCAGAGCATGCTCAAGATGGAGAACAGCCAAGGGACATGAGACGTGGCTGCGAGGACTCTTGATGTGGACAGCAAGGGCGCCACTCAAAGGGCCAGCTGGTTTAGGAACCTGCGTTGCAGCCTCTCTGCCTCCTCAGGACGGGGTGGGGTGGAGGTCAGCTCTACTCAGTTAAGTCATCCATCCTTCCTTCCTTCTTTCTTTTCCTTGCTTGGTCCTTCCCTGGTCCTTCCCTGGTCCTTGAGTGGGTGCTAAACAAAGTGTCTTCTTCAGAGACATCCCCCGGGGCTAAGGTAGCCCTGGGGCTGAGCACACACTCCACTGTCCTCACACAGCACCCTTCCATTCCCAAGGCTGGGCCAGGAACCCTGCTAGGCAGCCCTCTATCTCTGCCTCTGAAGTACAGAGCACATAATAGGTGTTCATCCAATGCTTGGCAAGGGAATGATTGTGCATTGAGTGTCCTAGTCATTGCCCTTTTATTGCTGAGGGCCATGTAGGGAAGAGTGGGTTGAGGACTACAAATCGCTCATTATAACGCAGCATGGGAGAGCTTCAGAGGGAGGCAGGACCAGAATGTACCAGAAACAGGTCAGTGGGTAACTCTGAGGCTGGGGAAGAAGGAAGAGCCAAGTGTTCTGAGAGAGCAATGATCTTCTGCCAGGCTGGGAAAGTATCTTTCAGCTGGACCATGGGGCGGGCAGGCAATGTGGGTCCTTGGCTGGGTCCCATGGAAGAGATCTTCCTATTCATTTGTGTACAGGGCTGGTTTTTCCTCCATCCCTTAGAAGAACACTGCATGGTCCTACTGTGCATGACTAGCACACAGTGCTCAACACATGATGCTCAGCATCTCACCTCAATGGCCAGGGTGTCCTCACATCCTGTGGCCTGAGCAGTCACTCTGGGCCTGATGCACTGTGGTCGCCATCTTGAATTCTCAACACTTTTTGAACAAGGAGTTCCCATGCCTGCGTTTTGTATTTCCCACCTATTATACACCCACTCCTAAGGGCCTTCATCCTGGTCAGTGAGATGAATCCTTGGATACACAGCTCAATACCTGGGCCAGATGAAATTGCTGTAGAAACATTTTAAAGACTCACTCTCAAATTCCGCACTCATCTCTTCATGAATTACTAGCAGTCATACATGATCATGCAACTGGGAACCATGAGCAGAGAACATTGCCCAAAGGATAGCTGAGAATTGGCCAGGACAGCTGAACTGTGCAAAAAGGACAAGGTCATTGGTCAATACAATTCAGCTTCCCATGGAACTGACCGCTGAACTATGGATCTTGGGTCCATACTCTCTTCCTTAGAGGATGAGGGACACATCTTCCTTATGATGCTCAGGTACACAACTTAAAGCCATTTATAAGGATAGGTCCATCTTCATGGGAGTTCACAAACTCTTCTATATCATGTCAGTGATCCTTATAATTGTCCCAATAATGTGTGTAAGACATGAGTCAGCTTTGGCCACCTTGTCCTGGTAAGAAAACTGAACCTCAGGAAGGTTACTGAGCTGCTCTGGGTCCTGCAATTAGCCACTTAAAGTCAGGTCCTCTGTCCAATATGCAGGACCCAGGCTCTATTTGTTGAGTGAACAGACATTCCAAAGGTTAAGCAGGTTTTTCTCCTTTTCTTCCTGTGAATGAGCAAGCTGTTATTTCAGAAGGAACCAGAAAGGTGAATGGTTTTGTGAAACTATGAAGAATTTACGAAGATGAGGACTCTGAGGACCAAACCTACCTGTGCAGGCCCTGCTCCCAGCTCACTGCTGGTTTTCCTTCAATGTGGTCCCCCGTTACAAGACTCTGGCTTGCATAAGGAGTGAAGAGGCTTTCTCATTCTCGCTTTCAATGTTGTGCTCTCATTAAGCAAGGGCAGCCGCACAGGGCTCAGTGTGTCTGCCACCATCTTCTGAAGTTCAGGGCTGGCCCTGAGAGTCTGAGCTCCAAAGGCACCCTTGAACCCAGGCCTTCAAAGGGCAAAATGCACCACAAGGCTGCTAACTTTTTCAAATAAATCCATTTAGGCAACACACGTTGCTTCTGCCACCCATGTTTTGCATGGGAACTGAAGTGCAAAAGGGGAGATTATTACAAGCTCACATTTCCCAGTCCTGACCTTGGCCTTGGCTGTGGAGCAGATCAGAGGCTGGAGGTGAAAATTCCCACTGTGTGCAAAACTGCGAGCCCAGGCTGGGGAGGCTCTTGGTTTCAAGAGTCTCTCACTGCTACTGAAGGTCCTTGCTTCTTTTCAGAACCACTTTACCTGTTGTTCCACTGTGACCAGATGCAGGGATAAGCCTGTGGGGACAGAAAACCACAGGGTCTCTAGCATTCTTCCATTCATTTATTCATGTATTGCACCACGTCACAGACCTGCACCCAGAGCATCTTCTCACCAGATCCTTGTGTGGTCACTATGGGTTGAACTGTTTCTGCCTAAGAGGTGCTGAAGCCCTACCTGGTGGTCAAGTCTGGACGAGGTGCTTAGGGTGTGCTCTGATCCAATATGATTGGTGTCTTTTTTTAAAAGGAAACAGATTATGTCCATGTATAAATTCACCACAAAGAAACCCACTATATACATATGCATAATTATAATACACTAATTAAAATAATACTAATAATAATAAAAGAAAAATTAGCAGAATAAAGCAAATGGATTGGGGCAGGGAGAAGGGGAAGGAAAAGGGAGGTATTAGGAAAATAGATCAATCAGATTATATGCAGGAATATGGCATGATGAATTCACTATTATGGATCATTATGATCCACCAATACAAAAATGAAAACCAAAGGTCACAGCTGAGGAAGCACATGGGGGAAGGATGTGTAAACATGAAGACAGAGGTCGGGGGTGCTTCCACCAGCCAAGAATGTCAGAGGTCACGAGCAACAAGCAACCCAAGGCCAAAAGAGCCTAGGACGGATCCTCCCTCCCAGCCCTGGGAAGGGGCCAACTCTGCTGACACCTTGCTCCTGGACCTCAGGCCTCCACACTGTGAGATTCAACACAGTGGTGTTGAATCTGTGGTTCCAAACCGTGCAGCGTGTGGTCCGTGGTCACCACCGTCTTTGCAAACTGATGGGACAGCCAGTGGGAAAGAGAGGCTGGAGGCAAGCAGGAGAGGTGGAGGCGAGGACAAAAAGCCTCGAGGTGCAGAGCAGAAGCACCTCACTCCAGGGAGGATGCTGGAGAGGACTTCAAGGGACCGGGTCCTGCCAGCTCTCCCTTGAGATCTAGAAGACGGTCCCCAGCGGCCAGGTGTACCAGGCCCACAGGTGAGGAGATGAGATGGTACATTCAAGGACAAGGCCCAGGAGGGAGCTGAGGATGGGGAGGAGGGCCACAGGGGCGGTGTGGGCTTCAACCACGTCCCCATCAGTGGAGGGGCAGGAGGACACAGAAGGCAACAAAAATACACAGCAAAAGGCCCCTGAGCACGAACTCACAGCGCTTGAGGAGGCACGACCTCAGCCTCTCCCCTTGGACTCATTCCAAACACTGGTCTCCAGAGCAGCTTTCCAGAGACAGGAGGCACCTTTCACATTAGGCCACTGAAGTCACTCATTTCAAACCCTTTAAACTAAATGCATGTTCCCTGTTCTAAAAGATAACAACGATCCTCCTAAAAAAGACCCGTGGATGAGCCCGGTCCGAAGGGCCGCCCAGGGCTTGGTGAAGGAAGAGCGTTCCTCTCCTCTTCTAGGTTATCTGTTACTCAAAGACAAACGATGGAACTTGCTTAGTTTTGTTTTACCCAAACTTGGGACATGACACGAAAAGATATGTCCGATGCTTGTTGAGGTAAGGAACACATCCAAGGTCGAGCTGCAGTCCAGGGGCAGCGCCAGGTGTGGGACCAGTCCCCCTCTGCTTGAATCACCTCGTGTCTGTCAACCGCAGCACCTGGGGCGCGGATGGCGAAGGCTCCAGGGCAGATTCAGCAACAGAGAAGACTCCACTGCTGGAAATGGGTCTGGGAGGAAGCACACCATGGCACTGGCTGTTCCCTCCAGGCCCTTTCCGAGCCTTCATTCCCACAAGCGCGAGGCGAGTCCGCGGCCTCCCCAGCCCACAGCCTCCCCCACCTGTCTTGAATTCCACAGGCTTCTTTCTTTGTGCTCTTCTCTGACTTTGAAACTCTTTGTTCTTGGGGCGGTCTCCAACCTTCCGAAGACATCCAGAGCTCCAGGACGCGTTAACGGATCCACAGCTTACATCTCCTTCCAGGGCACCCAGGCACCTGCCCGGATTATTGAAACAGACTCTTCAGAAGCCATCTTCTGCTTCCACATCAGCCTCGTCTCATCTCCGTGGTCATGCGCGGTGGTCACAGACCGTTCTACAGCAAGTCACACTCAAGCTCCTGCAGCTTCCCTCTGGGCTCACCTTCCCGCACACCTAGGGAACCGACAGCTCCCGGCTGCGTCTGTCTCCCCAACTTTGTTTCCTCTGTTCTTATTCTATTCCTACCACATTGACAGCCATGCAGCTTATCACACTCTGGCCAAGGAGTCTAGAATGCTCAATCCGCAGCAATCGATGGCTCCCTTCTTCCTTTCTACAGAGTGCCGCCCAAGGCTTCTTCCTTGGAGGCTATCCTCTGCCACTGTATATAAAATAGCCACCCTTCCCAGGGCCCTGCCTCTTGTACCCTGCTCCACAGCTTAGCCTTTATTTTGCAAATGCATTTATTGTTTGTCTTCTTCCCTGTGGAGTGTAAGCTCCTCAGAGCCCAGGACTTCACTCTTCCCAGCACCAACAAGCTGAGAAGAAACCACCTATGTCAACTCCCCGCTGACCCTGCTCCTGGTTACCTTTCTTCCTACTTTGAGGACGAGGTTTCTGCAGCCAGGCGGGCGATGTTGCTTGGGCCTTGCGGCTCGCCAGCCGGTTAACTAGCTGAATTTCCAAAATAAGGAAAAGCTGCTGGGAAGAGAGGAAGAGAACCAGGTGACAGACACTTTTGCTAAGAAGGGGAGGCAGGAGAAAGCAAAACTGCCACCCAGGGTAGGAGTCAGGAAACACGGACATGGAGACTCCCTATCTGTAGCCTCTGTCACCCTCTACTCAGGACAAAACAGGAATGATAGGGGGATATGTCACCACAGCAGCAGCTAAAATGTAGCACTGGGTTTGATTCCAGAAGAGAGCTGCTTGAATAAACCCGGTGGATGCACCTCAGGAACCTTCTGTGAGAATCCAGTTTCCACACCCTTGTGGCCTCTAGCAGTCTAAGTTGGCAGCCCAGAAACCCGAGTTTTGTTTCCTGCTTGCTATTTAATACCCAGCCATTCCCAGTGCTCTGCTGCAGACCTGGAAACCCTGACCACCATTCCAAGAATGGAGGCAAAGGAGCCTCCAGCCTGCTGCCACCTGGCCGCTGCCTTAGTCTTTGTGTTGCTATAACAGAATGCCTGAGACCAGAAATTCCTCATGAATGGAAATATTTGCTCAAACTTCTGGAGGTTGGGATGTCCCACGGGCAAGGGGCGGGGATCTAGGGAAGGCCTTCCTGCCGTAACGTAGCATGGTGGAAAGAGACAGGAAGAGAGGGACGGAAAGCAAGAGCAGGCGAGCCCACTCCCGAGACGAGCACACGGGTGCTTTCACTAAGACAGAGCGCTCAGCACCAGGCCTCGCGAAGGCCCCGCCTTCCAATATGACCTCAACCCCCTGCCCCATGAGATTCAGAGAAGACAGACACCCAAACCACAGGCTTCCACGAAGAGCAGAGAAACAGCTGGAAGCTCAGACTCGAGTGTTGGTTCCACCATTTACAGGCTCGGTGCCCCTGGGCTGTCACCTCTCCTCCGAATCTCAACTTCTTTTATCAGAGAAGCAATGTCATCGGCCAGGGCTCCCATAACGACTAAAGGAGGCAAAGTGTGTGGCCGTCTGCGATGCTTCCATGGCACTGTGACGCACCATGACTCCTGCTGTACCTCATACACAGAGGACCTCGTGCACCTACCGAGCCCTCCACACGGACCTTTCTACCCAGACCTCCGGTCTCTATGGCAGCCACATGCCAAGCATGGCTGTGATGAGCAGGCACGTGCCTGCCAGAGAACACCCTGTCTCCCACAGGAGTTGATGCGTGAGTGGGAATATCATCCTCACAAGGGCTGATTGCTGCTGCCACAGGTAGAGAAACAGTGACTGACAAATGTCAGGAGCCAAGATGATTCCCCCTGCCTGCAAAAGCCAGAGAGGGTGACTTAGACCTCAAGGGAGTGATCCAAGCACTGAGCACTGAGCCCTTAGGGGTGAGCTGAATGTTCCCAGTTGAGCAGGGAGCAAAAGGGACCTGCCAGGGTCACAGGTGGGCAGAAAGAAGGAACACAGAGAGAAGAGTGGCCATTCGGATTTTGTCACTAGGAGGTACCTCTGGGTCAAGCCTCAACAGATGAGGAGGCCTCAGGCAGGAGTGGACACTGCATTCGTAGCTTAAGAATGAAAGCTGAGCATCTAAAGAGAGACAGTGACAAGGCCCTGGTCACAAGGGATGAAGAAAGTGCTCAGAATCTGGAAATTATTTCCAAGAAAATTTTCTCCAAAAGAGTGAAGACAGGAAAGCTGTACTAATGGGGACAGCTTGGGGTCTCTGTAGATCAGCAGGGGAGCTCTGAGATGTCGGATGGACATAGAGTGCAGTTGCAGTGCCGCTGGCCCTATGGAAGGTTCAATGATAAAATCGATGTTCCTTGGTTGCACAAACTTTGGATAGCTGACCCCTGAACCTTTCCCTTTCTCTCCTTTCTGCTTTGCTGCTTTTCTAGTTCTTTCAGTTTAATAGTCCTGCCCCAAGATGATAGAGAGCAAATCCTAAGCAGTCATGGAATTGGCATCCCTGGAGCTGTTGCTGAGAAGAGGAGGCATGTGACCCACGGTGGCCAATGAGCTGTGAGAAGAAATCCTCTCCGTATTCCAGAAAAATTCTCTCTTAAGCGATGCACAGAAGGAGATGCCCCCTCTTACCAACTCTATCCTCCAAACATATTGGGCTCCTCATTCCTCACTCAGTGTCCAGAGGATTCTGGGGTGGACACAGCCCTGTGGCACACAGTCTCCATGCTAAGGAAGGAGGAACACAGAAAACACCTGTGTCTTTGCTCCCTGGACTGAGTCCCTGTTCTGCTGAAGTGCCTGCCGCCTCTCTGCAGCCCAACCCCTCACACTGTGACACAATGCACTGCCCGGTCCATGGGGGCTGGGCTCCTGTTACTTGCTGCTGAGGTCCTCCTACCTGATACAGTCAGGTGGAAGCTGCCCAGTGCAGGGAATTGTGCCTTACACATCTGGGACAAGCTCTTTCTCCTGAAACTCTGCAAAGAAAGTTTTGAGAATTTCAGTATTCCTTCATTCTTTATGAGAACAATAAAGAATGATTTTAAAGTCCCTCTCCATTTCCTCTCCCCAGATAACACCCATCCCTGGGAATTCGTGTGTGCAGGGCACCTCGGCTCCTCTACTGTTTTCTGAGCCACAGCCTCTGTTCAACACTTGCTGATGATGCAGTTGCTAGTAATTTCCACAGTCAACCTCCTTCTCCTACTTCCTCACTCATCCTCTGCAAATGTCCAGGTCTCTGCTTGACCTGTTGATGACGAAAGGGCTGGGACAATGGACTGACTTGTCTGTCCAAATTTAGTGCCCACATCTCTTCTTGGTTCTCTGCTCTCTACTTGGGGACAGTGTCCTGAGGCAGCTGGATAATGGGAGAGACGATTTATGACCCCTGTGAAAGGAAGAGGCATCTTTTTTGGTGGGTCATCTTGGAATCCACACTTGAGCCTATCAAAAGCACTTCCTGGTCCCACCAGTGATGTCATCTCATGGACCAGTATGAGGCTTCTGAGGCACCCCACCCATGCCTCCATGCCAACCACCAGAACGCAGGGTGACTCAGACGCCTGGCTGTTTTATCATGCTGCAGTCAATTTTACATGAGCTCTGCACAGCACAGCAGAGTGAGAATGTCACCATTCACTGGACATGACACCATGCACCTCCCTAAGGACTTGGCATGTGTTACAGAGAGAAAGTATTGCTACAGTTTGGAAGAACAAAAGGGGGAGAGGGCTGTCATTGTTCACAGCTTACGCAGGGACAGACAGGTGGAGTATCTTCTCCAAAATCACACCGTTGGGAAATGATCAAGCCCTGCATTAGAGTGAATTGGACCAGAGAGAGCAGGAGTGACCAGCAACAGAGGCGACAAGAAGAGGGTGCAGAGGAAACCACCCCAGGCCAGGAACTGAGCTCAAGTTCGAAGGCACAGAACCACGCTAGGGACAGAGGCAAAGGCTCTGGAGTTCTGTCCTTGGCAGTTGATGGGGTCTCTGAGCTCCCCTGGGATGCAGGCACATTTCATTCTTAAATTAACAGGCAGGAGGAAACCAAAGGACTGGAGGCCTGGGGCTCCTTGAGTCACCCAGAGCTGCTGGACGCACATGGGCTGCAGAGCTAACCTCCGACTGGTCCAGGTGTCAGGCACCGTGCTGGGGCCTAGGGAGCTCACTTCCTTCCATGTGACTTTCTAGGTAAAGACTCTGGGGCACACGGGGAGCAAGAAAGTTGCTGCAGATGTTCCGGCAAGAAGGAGCAGAGAAAGGGTCCCCAGCATCCCTGCCACACAAGAGCATTGCCACAGCCCAGGTCCTTCACGTGGCTGCCTGGGTCCTCCTGTCTGGGAGTCTCAGGAGAGCGCCCAACCCTGACTTCTTTGGTGTGTACCCATTTCCTCTGGAGCACAGCTGACCTCCTGGGGCCCCAGGAACGGGGGTGGCTTGGCAAGGATCCAGGCAAGCTCAGCACCAAGATGCCCCACGGGGTCTATGGTGTGGCACATGAGAGAAGCTAGGTCATTGTACAGCCCCCATGGGGCCAGCTGGAATTCAAGTGGACAGATGTACAGCTACACACAGATCCCTGCTTTTTTCTCCTCTATTTGATTTCTCTTCTTATTTTCTCAGTCTCTCTCTCTTTACCTTAGCATCAGTAAATTCTAAGTGAATACACTGTTTTTCGCATTCCACTTTTTCTCTTTAATACATATTTTACATATTTTTACAAGATATGTTGAGGACATTGGGGGTGAAATTTTCATCAATTGTCAATCAATTGATGTATATGTCACAGGAAAAGGAAGTGGTGGAGAGAGAGAGAGAAAGAGAGAGAGAGACACAGAGAGAGAGAGAGAAGACAGTTATTTATCATCTATCATCTGTATCTATTCTTTTATCTGTCATCTGTGTATTTGTCTGCCTATCATCTATCTGTCTGTTCTGTTATTTATCTATGTGTCCATCTCTTTATCTGATGAAATTGGAGGTACTCGTGTCCTCTAGATAGATCTCTGAAAGAGGACAGAGTAATTGGCCATCCGCCTTTTTCATATGATCCTTCCTCCTCTCCTTAGCAATCACATCACACCCCATATTGTCTACACTGCAAAACCCTCCAGGGAGGCCTCCGCAGTGGGACCAGGGAGAGCATAGCCACAGGTCCTTTAGTCTGACTTTTATTCTTTTAAGACTGAGTTCAACACTGTTGGTGGCAGTGACAGAAACCACTGCCACCAGTTGAAAAGTTAATGATGGATTTTTGCCCCTTGAAATAAAACATCAGTTTTATTGGAAGTTGAGGGATAAATCAAAACAGCTGGCGGGAGCATGCCATGCACTGCTGTGACAGAGCCCATGATGTTCTACTTAGAGTCAACATTCCTTTTATTTTATTTTTTTAAGGCCTGCGTCTGCTGCGTAAAAGTCATTGTCTCTTTCATGTGGGACAAAAGAGGATTTGGAAAGGGAATTTCTTAAATCTGTGCATTGAACATGAAGCTTATGGGGGCCCTAAAGAACATACACGTCGCCTCTTTCTTACAGTGGGTTCCTCTTAATTGTGACTTTTCTAAAGCCCTTCTGTAGCCACCCTAACCATCTAATTAGCCTGCTTCATCTCTGTATGATGAAAAGAGCCCTCTCGCCGAACAGACGGCAATTATCAGCGAGCCTCTAAAGCCATTCTGCTCTTTCTGGTGATGTGCAAGTCCCCTAGATAAAATAAAGTTTGATTTATAAAATCCTGAAGTATATGTGAATATGATATCTATAGATAAACACTATAGTAGATGCAAAATCTCATTATGAGGAACAATTTTATTAGCATAGGCATTGAGGAAAATGCTGTCTGATGTTAAGGTTGGCAAAATTAAGCTCCAGCCATCCCATCCACTAATCGTTCCTGAGCTCTACCAAGTGAGCATCACCACGCATAGGCGTCTGTGTGAGAACGTAGCATGTGCACGTGCTCCTTTTTATTAAGGGTTGAAAAATACCTCAGGACTCCTTCATAGCTAAATGAATACAACCTAAGACTGATGGGGAACTTTCTGCATGCCAGGTTCTGTTCTTAGTAGTTACAGCTATAGGTTGAGTGTCCTTCACCCAAAATGCTTGGGACGAGATGTGTTTTGGAATTGGGGTTTTTATTTCCCCAAATTTGGGAATATTTTCAGATACATAATGAGATATCTTGGAGATGAGACCCAAATCTAAACACAAAACTCATTTATGTTCCATACACACCTTACACATGTAGCCTGAAGGTCATTTGATACAATGTTTTTAGTGCACTTGCATTTTTTTGGCTATGAAGGGCAGGTTGGAATTCTCCACCCACACCAACATACCAGTGCACACAATGTTTTGGGTTTGGGATCGTTACAGATGTCAGATTTTCAGATTCAGAATGCTCAACCTGCAGTGCATCATTTTCTCTTCACAGCCACTGGACGCAGTTAGTACTGTTATCTTCATTCTAGAAATAAAGCTTGAGAGTGAAGAGGGTTAGCCAGTTGCCCGTGTTCATTGCCCGTGTTCACCTGGACAGCAACTGGAATACCTGGGATAGATCAGAACCCACAGGAGACAAGACCTCCTGTGAAGAATGAGAGGCAGCTATTTGCATGTCAAAGTGTAACATAGAAAACATTGGTGTTATTTTGGAAGGATGGAGAAAAGGGAGTTCCCAGGGCACAGAGGAAGGGATGTGGGAGAGAAAAGTATTCCAGGAAGAAACAGAAAATATAAGATACCGAAAGAAAGGTATCGCCATATGTTTTTGGAACAAGACAAGAACCTAAAAGCACCAGATAGGTTAATGGAAAATAAATTCTTATGTAGTCACATCACGCAAAATGCACTATCAAAGGTTGGGTATGGGAATAATTTGAATGTTTTCGAAAATATTGGTAATGTGCAGATGAGTGAAAAATAAAGTACAATGTAAGATTTTCTCTTCAATATAATCCCCATCATATAAATAAACAAAAACACAAGTGAAAAATTCTAAATGACAAAACAGTTTTTCTCTGTTAAGAGACTATCGGTGAAGTGAATTTTCATCTCTTCATGATGCCGTGGTCTAGATATTGTTTTTCCAAAAAGGCTGGTTATTTCTTGTATAATCTCAAAGTCATGAAAATATGAAATTAGCAGAAGATGAAAAGATCATGTGTCTTTTCATCATTTTGCTGGCACCAAGGTCCAAGGACCCCATGTCCTCAGAACACAAGCATCACATAGACAAGGTACACTTCAAGGCTGGGGTACAGTGGTCTGGCAAGTGTAAACTGAGACTGCCTTTTCCTCATGGCATTGGGTGGATGGAGACAAACAGGATAAGGCATTGATGCTACTGGAGCTGTACAGATGGATAGCTCTGGTGGGGGAGATGGGGACACCCAGGGTTTCCATGGTTAGAGTGTGGAGTTTCCCACAGAACATGACGTCAGCCCATATGAAGGGAGATACCACCACCTTGAGCCAGGTGGACTTCCTGAAGCCCTCTTCTCTGCTTCCTTCCTCTCTCTCTCTCTCTCCCTCTCTCTGGGCCTCATCCTTGCAGTCTGTCTCAGGGATGATGTCCCCATGGTCAGACATTCCCCAAAACCAGACAGGCCACAGGAGGTGGCCTGGCTTCTCCTCTGTCTTCCTTTGCCCTTCCCCAGCTGTTGCTGAGATCCGCCAACTCTCTCTTCCATGGAAGAACATCTCTTCCTTCTTTCCTCACCTGTGAACACTGTTCCCTTTCCAGGGAGCAGGAGGCAGGATCTGAGCCCAGTTGCTGCACCTTCTTGTTACCTTCATGAAACACCTCTCCCCATTCAGGCAGGCTTTCCTGAGTAATGAGTGGAAAAACGTTCCCTGGGTCTTTCCCCCCCAATTAAATAAAAATTAGGCAATGCAAACAGTAAAGACTTATTTGAAACCAACTCTTGCCTAGTTTGGGAAGAGTAAATGGTAAATTACTTTCAATCCCTGTCAACACCCAATAGCACTGAACTTGGTGTTGATACAGGCATACAGAGAACTTGGCAGCTCAAAGTTCAAGTTTACAGTTATTTAGAAAATGCACTTTTTTACTGTTTTACTGGTGCAATTCTGAACCAATATTAGGACATCAGCGGTGCAGAGAGCAGCTCAGCCTGCCGGAAAGGATGTGCTACTGATGAAGTTTCTGGAAAAACAAATGGAGGACCGCAGAGATACAGCCACATCACATTACCTTTCATTTTGCATCAATTTTTATTTTGCACAAATTTCAAAATAGGCACATCCTAATAGTAGCAACTTATTTTCGGTGATGATACAAAATTTCTCGGAAATTGTCATGTTGTGATCCCGGCTGTCAAGCTGAAGGACAACACCATCCTGTGCCGACCCTGCACGTTATGATTCTCAAAGCACTTCAGATTTTGTAAATTAATCTTTTCCTCAAATTAGAACATGAAATTCTTATTAAATTCTTGTTTAACCAAAGGGAACATGGGTAGAAGAGCAGAGGAACAATTAAATGCAGGCGATTTCTAAGGCTTGCTTTCCCATAGTTTGTTCAACCATGTATCCGTCTATCTATCCAATTATTCCTTCTTTCATTATCATGCTTTCATATGCGTCAGTCTTTTCTTCCTCTATACAGTTGCTGTATATGTGTGCGCACATGTGTAGGATATTATGAATATTCCTACAGTCCACCCCCAACATCCATGGGCTCTGCATCTGTGCATTCAAGCAATCACATATCAATATATATGGGGAAAACTTTCATCTGTATTGAACATGCACAGACTTACTTTCTTGTCATTATTCCCTAAGCAATACAGCATACCCGCTGTTTACACAGCATTTACACTGTGGTTGTTATTATACAAAATCTAGAGATGATTTAAAATAGACAATGATGTATGTAGGTGACATGCAAATGCTATGCCATTTCATGTATGAGACTTGAGCCTCCACCGGTTTTAGCATTCATGAAGGTTCCTGGTACAGATCCCCTATGGATACTGAGGAGGAAAAACTATAGAATACCAAACAGGTGGCATCCCTCCCCTCACAGAGCAAGGTCTGTTGGTCTCATGGTTTGAACAATGTTCCTTGGCTTTGAATGTAGAGATCAAGGTGTCCTCCTCTCAACAATTCTGTGTCTCTTTCTAACACTGTGGACCACAAGAGGTCAGCCTGATCTCCATATGCCCAAGGGACACACGCTCAGGCTGATGTAAGTGGTAAGTAAGGAGGAGGCTATACCAGGAGTGTGTGTGTGTGTGTATGTGTGTGTGCGTGCGTGTGTGTGTGTGTTATTTTGCTATGTTTTCGTTTTTTATTGAAGAAAAAAGTACATACATGAACAAAACATTCACAAATTTATATCAGTCCCTTATATATTTTTTT
>PVHX01010479.1:0-69807 GCA_004024805.1 Geosciurus inauris
GTGACTCAAGTATTTGGACTTCTTCCTTTTTTGAAGACACATTTGTTAGGAAGGCCATCATACTGGCTCAAATAAAACTGTCTATGGGGTCATATTGCAAGGGCCAATAAAAGGGGAAAGGGGAGAAGAGCTTATGAACAGTGAATGAATAAACTCTCTTAAATGAGCTAATGTGCTTTTTTCAGACCCTCCCAAGACCTAAAGGGTGATAACCAGACTGAAATAAATATTCGGAAGGAACCTAAAGCTATATCTGCAAAACCAAGCACCAACAAAAGCAGGATTTTAGGATCCCCATTCTGATAGCACATGCCATTCTATTGTGTTGGATATAAGCATGCTGTTAATATATTGAATCAATTGAGTAGATTATACCCACAGCTCCATCATCATTATAAATGGATTATATCCAGAGCTAAATCATTTAGATGATTTAGATAATAAGATTTGGGAAATTTGAGCTAATGAGATTTAGATGAGATTTTTTCGGATTTTGAGTTGATGCTATAATGAGATGAGGTCTTTGGAGGTCTTAGAGGGAGTGAATCTATTTTTCATATGAGGGGGATGTGTATCCAAGCAGCAAACAGTGGACAATGACCATAGCATTTTGGCCTCTATGACAGTTGCCATCTAGCTCTGTCAGCTATGGTACCTTACATGGAAAAAGGACTTTCTGATATGATGAAAGTTAATGTATCAGGTGACTTTAGGGTAGGAAGAGAATCCTAGATTATCTGCATGGGCCCAACTAACAACATGAGCCCTTAAAAGCCAGAGTCAAGATCAAGCAGGGAAGTCGGAGTGATTCAGAGTGTGAGGACTTCATGTGCCGTTGCTGGCTTTGATGAGGGAGTAGATCAGGAAGCAGGGAATGTAGGAGGTCTCTAGAAGTGGGAATGAACCCTGGACACCATCTAGCAATGGGAGAGAATTTCAGTCCTACAACTCCAAGGACATGGATTCTGCCAACAGAATTGAATTCTGAATAAACTTGGAAGTGAATCTTTCCCATGACTGTCAGATTGCCAGTATGACACCTTGATTTGGGCCTTATGAGACCCTAAGCAGAGTACACAGAAGAGCCCAGTTCAGAATTTTCACATGAAAAATTCTAAGAAAATAAATGGATGTTGTTTCAGTTGCCAAGTTTATAGGGATTTGTTATAGCAGGAATAAAAAATTTAATGAGGCTACCATTGGTGTCCAGTCAGACTGTGAACAAAATAAAGGCCTGGATGACCCCAGTGAGTGCTTGGGGCTCACTGTCTCACATCGTTTCTTGTGAAGGAGGAAAATGGGCAAGCCAGGAATTGGAGCAGTGTATCGAGGATACTCACACCATTGGAGTCTTGGGATTTTTTGAGTATTGGTAGCCTTTCTTGAGGGTAACCTTTCATGTTTACCTCAAAGCAACTAGCAGACACAAGTTCCTGAAGAACTAAGAGCTTTTATACTTTCTCACCAATGTTGAGAGCAGTGACTGAATTATGGTCCTTGAGCTGTACAGTGACAGAAGTGATGCCTCTTCTAGGAACTTTCAGCTTGAGGGTGCTGATTGGTTGCCCAGTTGCTATGATGACACTCTGTTCAAAGGAAGGTTCTGTGCCAGCCACAGAATTATCAGTTCTTAACCTCAAAGTTCAGACACCAGCTGCCCAAGGACAGAAAATGATGGGTGCTAGCTGATAATCAGAATTGGGCTGATCATACCTATGACCTTGTTTCTGCTTTTGAAGAACTTTCTCACAATAACTCTTTTGATGTAAAACTTTATATAATAAACATGCTGAGCTGGTTCTGGGTCACTGTCTCCCTATCAGAGTTTAGTGATCCACCAAGCCCCAGCCTTTTCTCTATTTGTGTGTCTGTCTTTTCTTCATCCCCTCATTGACCTTCATCTGGTACCTGAATTAATGGCCATGCTGGTCACAGCACACCAACTCTTTCCCAATTCTTTGCTCCTCCCTCCCTTTCTTGATATAGTTAGAGTCCTCACTCTTGGTCCTCCCTGAAGGCATATCACCTTCTGTACATACACATAGACAATCAACCATCCTAGCTCTATTTCTTTTTTTTTTTTTTAATTTTTTTCAAGTTGTTGATTGACCTTTATGTATTCATTTATTTGTACGCGGTGCTGCGGATCGAACCCAGTGCCTCCCACACGTGAGGCAAGCGCTCTACCGCTGAGCCACAATCCCAGCCCCTCTTTTTCTTTTTAATAGCCAGTGGGGAATGACTGAGTATTGTTCTCATGACTTTCTTATGACCTGGCTTTTACTGGAAACACTCAAGCTCTAGGTCTAAGTTAAAACATCTCCAGCTGGCCCTTGTTTGTGAATCTGATTTTTGCTTGTAATAGCATATATGTGAACATAGGAAAAGAATCCAAATGCCAAGGCAATTCGGGGGTCATAGCATAATATGCAAATTTCTTGTCCTGGTACTAACAGGATTCCCTGCATCTTTTCTAACTTCACAGCCAAAGTATATGTGCAACTCTCCTACCTCTTTACTTTATGTCTCTAATACCTCTCTGAATGTGAGCTGTCTTGATAAATCTCTATTTTTAAGTTCTTATTTATTTCATTCAATTTTTTCTCACTAAATAAAATCTGAAGTGATTGTTTTCCTCAAGTGTTCATGAAATCTCTAAAAACTCAGCTTAGTTCTCAATTTTATTCTAATTTTAGGAGATCTTGAAGGAAATAATCTATCTTTTAAGAGGAAAAAGAAACTCTTTGAAAAGAACAATTTTTCAGGCTTCTGGGAGAAACTCATTGTGATGTAAATATTTTCAAACCATAAATTAAAAAATATGTAAATGTTAATATTTGACAGACAATTGACTTAATAGCTGTGGGCATCAATGCCATGAAAAAGTTCTGTGCCAGCATTGTGGCTTGTTTTCCCTTTCCTGTAGCTTGCTTGATAGCTAGGCCTGAGGTTTTTTTTTTGTTTTTTTTTTTTTAAATTAGAGTCTATGTACTTATGATAAGTTGCGCAGCAAAAAAAGAGTCTCATTTTACCTCTGGTTTCATAAAGTGAGAGTTAATGTAAAGTTCTATGCAAATGGTACCCAGGTAAATGTGATTCAAAAAAAGGATCAAAAACAACATGTTGTTCAACAGCCACATTTACCCTGAAGAAGATCTAAAATGTGAAAATGATCAGGCATGGGAAATTAGGATGGAGACCAATTAATACCATTTTTATCTCCTTTTTGTTTAATGAATAAATTAGCCTTTCATTTTATTTTGTTTCTAGAGTTAGAGAACTTAGGTAGAACAGAGTATAGAAAAGTTTTGAAATATAGAAACTGTATATAGATGAAAGCAGCTCTCCAGGGCCAATCTACAAAATACCCCCTTTTTCTTATTTTTAAAATTTGTAACTCTTGACTCATTTCCATGTCGTGTGCTACCATGATGTTCTAATAATCATAAAAATAATCTAGGGGGCTGGGATTGTAGCTCAGCGGTAGAGCACTTGCCTCGCATGCGTGAGGCCCTGGGTTCCATCCTCAGCACCACATACAAAGCAATAAAATAAAGACATTGTGTCCATCTACAACTAAAAAAATATTTAAAAAAAAATAATCTAGGAATCATTTGTTGATGATTATTTCTTGAGGTCCTGGGTGTGTTGTTTAGTCTTGGTGAGTGAACTATGTTACTCTGCAGGATGATTGTCGGAGCCTGCCGTTCACCAACACAGTTGGTTAGGACTTGGAGAGTTTCAGCTTGTTGGCCTGCTATCTAGTGAGAAATGACTGGGAGGAAGACCTAGGCTAAGAAGGAAATGATGAGTGCATGGAATAAAATAGCAGAAGGCTGAATGTGAATAGTAGTTTCTCTTAGAATGTCTTAAAATTTTATTGGAGAAAAACATTTGAGAAAATTATAGTTAATTTGGGGATTTTATAATTCCTTGACTTCACATGAAAATTCTGATGCAAATTTTGTTTCATTTTTCTGGGTCTTCAAACTTTATAACATACAGAAGCAAAATCAAAATTAAAATCATTTTTCATCCAGAGCCTTTGCTGTAATAAGCCAAGTCCATTCAGCAGGCCATCTGTGTGTGTGTGTGTGTGTGTGTGTGTGTGTGTGTGTGTTCTCCACTAAAATAAATTATTTTCCAAGGCTTGTGACAACCAAGAGCAGATGGTAGTTCAGAAATTTTATAAAATGTGAAAGCAAACTCTCCATTAATTTTTATCTGAATTCTCCATAGCTGATTACATTTGGAAGCTGCATACATAGTTTATGGAAGTGATGCCCTGTAGAAGTCAATGAAAATAATCACCTCTTTACCTCCTACTACCTTTCCCTATAATCCCTGCCCCAAGTTCCTGCCAAACCTCTATTTGGAAGAGTCCACAGTGTTGTAAGCTTTAATGTGCAGGAGTCTCAGCCCCATTCCTAGTCTGTGCATGCAGACAGTCTAATTTAGTAGGTCTAGGTAGGAACCAATGATTTGCATTTCTAACAAGCTTCTAATTTGCTCCAATGCTGCCAGTTTGGAGCTAAACTTTTGTAGCACTAGAGAACCGTCCCTGTGGCACTGGGCCACTGTAACAACTGGCCTAAAACCAAGGGAAAGATGATAAAAAAACTGCTCAAGGATCTATTGGCCCTGTAGATTACAGGTAGGGCTGGGGGTAAAATAGCTAATCTCTAATGAGGTCCCTATAACAAAACTACCTCTCCTCTTTCACAGAGGCAAATCCAGAGAAATTCAATAGTCGTTTTCGAAATAAAATGTTCTATGCAGGGGTAAGTACATATTTCATTTTATAATTATTATGTATTATTTAATATTAATTCAATGAGTAATAAAGACACTATATTAAAATTATAACATCTCAGACAATTTTATCTGTCTCTATATTAATTAATATTTAATGTCTTTATTTAAGAATGAAAGTAATGGTATGTTTTTTAAGTTTGTTGTCAGAAAGGGAGTGATATTTATCATCTCTGAATTTTAAAGACCCAAAGTTCCATGTTGTATAAGAGTGGGTGATATTCAGGGAGGGATGTGAAAAACATCAAAACCAATGTAAGGAGTGGGGAACTCAGGTAGTTGGAAAACTGTATAGACAGACTAAAAAATGTATAGAGAGTCTTAGATTAGAATGTCATTTTCACATGCACACATTGATGTTTGGATGAGAAATTGGCAGAACATGAGAAGTATTTCACAGAGGCGGGTATGAAATTAAAGGGAGGCTCTTCTTTTCTTCCTCAGGAACATCTGTAGAGGTGAATAGAGATGGAAAAAATCATCCAAAATATTAAGGAAGTATAGTTTATTCCACTGCATAGAGGGAGTAAAATAAAAAGAGGTAAAGTAGGACATTCTCTGTGGCAACTTAAAGATAATTTTAGCATCTAATGGACAAGTAGGACAGCCAGGGAGGACAGTCAAAGTCATCTTCACACTGACCTTTAGAATTATCTAGTTTTTCACCCTCTTTCTGTAATCTTAAGTTTTATTAGAGATTATAATTTGAAAATAAAAAGAAATATTTCAACTTGACAACCATTGTCCTACTTTACTTTGGATTCAGCAAAAGTGGAACTTGTTTTATATTTTTGCATAATTTTGAATCTTCAGGAACTGTCTGTAATATGGAAGTGAGGAGATGGCAAACCCATGTAACTATTTTTTTGTATTTTCTTATGATATCTAGGCAGCTTTTTCTGATTTCCTACAGAGAAGTTCTAGAGATCTATCCAAACATGTTAAAGTTGTCGTAAGTATTGAATATATCAGTTCATCTTGTTTGCCTGTGAATATAAATATCACAAGAGAAAACTCCCAAATACCAGCTTATGTGTAGATTAATCTCTTGGACTATGTGTGATTTAGAGATCATTTAGTGTGGTTCATTCTAGCAGCATTTATGAATACTTATGTTGTGGGCACTGTCTTAGTTGCTAGAATGAAGATAAATAGAAAAACTAGTTTCATTCCTGAAGAAATTCACAGTGCATTTATGGAGAAGGCCACTTAAATCATTGGAATACAATGTAATAAAGTTTTTTCAACCTTGTGTACACGATGGTGGTATCACAGAGGAGAAATAGTAACCCTGAGTATTATGGCATCAGGAAGACCTTCATCAAAGAAATGATGTTATCTGGCTCTTGAGGTGTAAACAAAAGCTCACCAAACAAATGTCCTTATTCTGTCCAAGGGGGCTTCGTTTTAGAACAGGGGCTTGACTTTATTATTTGTGCTAACTTACCCATTAAGTTGGTCAGGTTCCTCACTACTGAATGGAGTTTTCATTTTATTTCTTTCCCTCTGCCCCAGGTTTAGGACATGTACTACTTGGAGGAAAAGGAGAGATAAATTTATCTTTCTCTAGGTGCTACATTCTAAAACAGCTTAAAATTAGTTACAAAAGACAAAATGTTTCATATAGGAACCAAGTTAAGTAAATGAATGGATGTGATTTTGTTGTATGTAGTTGGATACATAAATGAAGAAAAGATAGGAGAAAAAATAGGGATGGAGAAGGAAGTGTGGGTACACAGCAAGGCTTGGATTTATCATGGCATAGGTAAAGAATATGTAATAGGAAGAAGTGGAAGAAATATATATGCATGAAAATAGAGAAAAACACAATCTTAATCTGTTGAGGATATAGAGGAATACAGAGGAGCATGAGAAGATACAAATGAAGATCTGTAATCACCAGTAAAGCACTTATGAGACATGAATCTCCTAAATCAATTAAATGGAATAAAGCCCACTGACACCGGTACTAACAAACCTTGGCATCATTTGCACATGTTTTGGTTCTCATGTGGTACAGTGAAAAGTGTCTATCAGTGATGGAGAATCCTGATAACTTAAATATTTCCTTCTTAAAACTAGATAGAAGAAAGATACAAGTCCATTGTACTATGAAGATCTTTATTTTGATAAAACTATGATTAATAAATTTAAATACCAGCAGCATTATGCCAAACTTACTATTTCTTCAGCTGCCTGCTACCCACCCCAAAATAACCATCACTGCCTCTTCCAGTATTTTTTCCATTTAGAGGAACATTGACAGTGTCTGCCAAGAGAGCCAGTAAGTGCTGGGTAGTAGACACATTGAATGCCAGTAAACTGCTCAAGAAAGAGGACTGAAACCAGTCTCTGCATAGTTTCCTAACCACCAGAGAATTTCTCTCTCTGGCAGTCTCCTTAATGATAATTTCATACATGGTCAGCTAGATAGCAAGGATTAAAATGAGCTTGCAGAGAGGCCAAAATAGCAGCAAATCACTAGGAAAAATACAGTATCGGCCAATACATGTAATATTCCAGGTGGAATCCAGTTTTGCAATCTTATGTTCTTTTAGGAGGAAAAAATACATTAGAAACCAAGTGTGGTGATTTGGGATTAAGTGTTAGGTCTGCCATTCCTAGGTATATGACTTCTGTCATTGAACCTTTGGAAGATCTTGCTTTTCCCACCTGCGAAACAGGTATAATAAGACATGTCTCTAAAAAAACATGTTTGACCACTGTTGGGTGAAACAGGATACCTCTGCAGTGACATTACTACATGTTTTGAGTGTGAGATGGAAAGTATGGAAGGTGAGCTAGAGTGATCAGATGTGCACACAGTAGACCATCTTCTCTTTGTGCCACAGAGAGCAGCCAGCATCTTGGTGGCAGTGGTTCCTAATCTCTCATACAGATGTAAAGTGTATCTGTGGATACTGAACTAAGAAACACAAAGCAGGAATGAAAGCCTACATATGGTGTTTTCTACTTTATTGTCCACGTTTTCTTCTTCTTGGCTTTGTCAATATATGAACTTGTGCACGGCTGCATATTTTGTATGCACGTATTTTTCATTGAGTGTGTTTGTAGGGAAAAACAGAGAACTGCTGTTCTAAAGAATGGTACATTTTAATGCAAAAATATGTAAAAACAACTTTGTAAAGCACTGCACATTATAAGGTGCATGTCATTATATAATTTGATGAGTTACTAGAATCATGGACATGTTTCCCAGGAGGAAAGAATAGAAACTTGGAAAAATGAATTGTGTTCTAAATACAGTACTATTTATTATAAAATATTTTCTGTAACCCAACAAATTTGATTTGCATGCTATTAATCTGTCATATCCTACTTTTGGGAAGGTTTAGTTTGTTTAGAACTCTGAACTTTGAACATTTAAACTGTCTACATGTTTTCTTTGTTGACATAGGTATCTACACACTCTTTCCAAGTCTTTAAATAAAGTGGGAGGCTTTATGTTTGCTTAGTAGTTGAGAGTACTCTAAAAACACCTTTGATCACCATCTAGAATTTGATTCCTATCTAAATTATATTTGAAAACATTTCATTTATTTAGGTCTGTAAGATTTCTTGGAAACCATTTTCAAGGATGCTTATGAAAATTAGGCTGTATAAGAACAGCCAGGAAAAGTGTTGGGTGCTTAGACAGTAACCTTGACTGCTAACAAAATCATTATTACTTAGTTTGAAACTCTGCCTAAAGAACTCCTCAAAAATTAGCAGAGACTTTGGGAATGTTTTACTCCTCTTCCCAAAAGAGAAGGTAATGAAGAAATTCTGGAACGAAGCTATGAGGAAAGAAAATAGGAAAGCAGACTTTATGACTCTGACATTGAGACGTCTATAGCCCTGACTGGACCTTTCCTCTTTCGATCTTTGTCACCAATGGGAAATGAGAAAGGCAAATGGAAGGGCCTTCTTTGATTAGTCAGAAGATGTTACTCTTTGGAGAAAGTACAAACAGATCAGGGAAGCCACCCACACGGTGCTCAGCAAGGCTGACCTGGGGCCCTTGAGACCACAGTCATGTCAATCTACAGTACAGCAGTGTATTCTCAGAAGGCTGACCTGGGGCCCTTGAGACCACAGTCATGTCAATCTACAGTACAGCAGTGTATTCTCAGAAGTCCGGTCCAAGTCTGTTAGAGATTAAATTTGTAAAGAAGTAATCACTTGTTACTGTTTTGTGTTTTCTTCGTCTAGTATACATATACTCATTTTACATCCATATGAGAGTTATTAACTATTCCATCCAAACCACTGACTTTCCTGTGGCAAGGATCAGATGGTCTGTTAGAGCTGATCTTAACTTATAATAGATATCTTTTTAAAAACTTGAACATGCATATCTTTTTCAAAAGTGTTCAAAATGTTATATTTAATATTTGAAACATAAAAATTATCTCAAAAACCAAAGAAAATAAATATCTTGTTTGAATCAGATGGTTGTGTTATTTAATGCTACTGCCTTCGTTTAAAGCTTCATTTCTTTCATTCTTCTAAGTGTTGATAAGTCTTTTATTGTTAATTCTCTGCATCTAAGTATCTAATAATAACCCAAGGTTAAGAATGACACTATTTACTTTGATTATGAAAACAGATACAATTTATATTTTTGTCAAATGTCAGATTTGATTTATATTCAATCAAAACAAAACTCAGCTCTGAACTCTGGGTCTAGTTAAGCTATAAAAAGCATAAATTTTGGATCATAGTGAGTGACATCCATTTAAGCAGAGGGCCAAGGGGAAGATGATCATGGTGAATACTGTTGTCAACCCAGTTATCCTGATAATTTTCTTAGATTTGTGACTGCTTCAAAACCTTTGCTTTTTCTGCTTTCATTATTGCAGTGTGATGGAACAGATCTCACCCCAAAGATTCAGGAACTGAAGTTCCAGTGTATAGTGTTTTTAAATATACCCAGGTAAGCTCTGTTCATATTGAACTTTGACTTGATGTATACCTATTTTCATAATAGAGACATTTCAAGGTATAACCGACAAAACTCAGTTTTTATGTTTTTATTAGTGTATTATAATTGTACGTAACAGTGTGGTTCATTGTGACATTCATACACACACACACACACACACACATAATGTAATTTGCTTCAATTAATTCTTCAATAGTGACCCTTTTCTCTCCCATCCCCCCTACCCATTTCCTTTCCTCTTCTGGCCTTGCTCATATATATATATATAATACATACATATATAAAATACATATACATGTATGTGTATATATATAATATATAAATATATACATATATATTATTGGTGCATTATAATTGTACATAAAGTGGAATTCATTGTAGCATATTTATACAAGCATATAGCATGATTTGGTTGATTTTATTCTCTGGTTCTTCCCCTTTCCCTCCTGTCCTCCTTCCCTCTCAATTCCCTACTCTACTGATCTTTATTTTTTTGAGAGTTTCTTTTATTTATTCCTTTTTTTCTCTCTAGCTTCTGCATATGAGGGAAAACATTTTACCCCTGACTTTCTTAGTCTGACTTATTTTACTTAGCTTCAGTTCCAATCATTTATCAGCAAATGACATAACTTCATTCTTCTTTATGGCTTCATTGTGTATGTGTACCACATTTTCTTTATGCATTCATGTATTGACAGACACCTAGGCTGGTTCCATAACTTTGCTAGTGTGAATTTTTTTGCTATAACATTGGAATGCATATATCACTATATGGTAATTTGTTCTTTTGTATTAATTCTGAGGAGTAAAATTACTGGATCATATGGTGGTTTCATTCCTATTCTTTTGAAAAATCTCCATAGTGATTTCCACAGTGGTTGTCCTAATTTGTAGCCCCACCAACAATATATGTGTTCTTTCTCCTCATATCCTCATCAGTAGTTACTATTATTTATATTCTTGATGGATACCATTCCAACTGAAGTGAGATAAAATCTAATTGTAGTTTTGATTTGCATTTCTGTGATTGCTAATGATGTTGAACATATTTTTTTGAAATATTTCTTGTCCATTTGTATTTTTTCTTTTGAAAAATGTCACTTTAGTGCATTTTCCTATTTACTAATTGGGTTTTTTGTTGTCTGGATACTAACCCCCTGTCAGACTGGCAATTTCTTCCCCTTCTGTAAGTGCTTTTCACATTCTTGTTTCCTTTGCTGATACATAGCTTTTTAATTTAATGCTGTCCCCCTATTGATTCTTGTTTGGTTTCTTAAGCTTTAGCAGTTTTACTAAAGGAGATGGTACCTGTGCCTGTATGTTGGTGTGCTGATTCTATCTTTTCTTCTATCAGCTAAATAGTTTCTGGTCTAATTTCTAGGTTTTTTATTCATTTTGAGTTAGCTTTTTGTTCAAATTGATAGATAGGGATCTAGTTCCATTCTTGGAAGACCCAAATCCCATAAGAAGACACCTAGACCTGATAAATTTGGTAAAGTAACAGGATATAAGAGCAACATACAAACTCCATGGCTTTTTTATGCACCAAAAAGGAACTCCAAAGAGAAGAAATCAAAAAACAATTCCATTCACCATAGCCTAAAGAACATACCCAGGAATAAATATAACCAAGGAGATGAAAGATCTCTACAATGAAAATTATAGCATACTGAAGAAATAAATCAAAGAAGACATTAGAAGATTAAAAACTTCCCCTGTTCTTGGATAAGCAGAATTAATATTGTCAAAAATAGCCATCTTACCAAAAGCGACTCATATAATCCCCATCAAAATTCTAATGATGTTCTTCACAGACTAGAAAAAAAAATAGTGCTGAAGTTCATATGGAAGAATAAAAGGCTAAGAATAGCCAAAGCAATCCTGAGCAATAAGAACAAGGCTAAAGGCATCATAGTACCCAAACTCAAATTATACTACAGAGCTATAGTAACAAAATGGTAGGCATAAAAACAGACACAAGACCAAGGGAATAGATAGACTAGAGGACACGGAGACAAACCCATACAGACAATAGCCATCATCTCATTTTTGACAAAGGTGCCAAAAACACAAAGTGGAGAAAAGACAGTGTTTTTAATGAGTGATGCTGGGAAAACTGGATAGCCATTTGTAGAAGAAAATCAGATCTCTATCTTCATGGCTTATTAAAGATTTTCAGATGATGATTTTGTTCTTCTACCTGGTTTATCAAGTGTTCTGTGTGGTAGAGGTTTTGTGTGTCACATGGTGTTCTTAGTCTAGACTCATCCAGCCTTAAGAGACCCAGAAACCTTGATTGGGACATTTTCACTTAATTCTCAATTACCGCTCCCCTATCCCTACTCTGCCTCCTCCAGGAGTGACAGAAGTGAGTACATTTTTGTTCTCAGTTTCCCAAAAGCAATTAGGAAATCATCCAGCCTGATTCATGTGTGGATTTCAATGCCAGACAATTGCTTTGAAAAAAATAGAATCAATTAGAGAAGCATTTTCTAGCCAGGATGTCAGTTCTCTTTGGTACTATTATATATACCTCAGGAGAAAGGAATATTTAAGAGTAACTAGTCTCAAAATAAGCACATTACCTCAGCAACATAAAATCAGATTCTAGGCTTCCACACCAAGATGTTGGAAGCAGGGGTCCCTAACCCTTTGTTACTTGCTCACTGAACAACTCAGACACAGAATCTGCAGATAAGGTCTACTTAGACTGAATTTAATTGAAATGAGAGTTCTATGAAAATTTGTGTCTATGAAAACATATTGTAGTCTCCTGATTATTCTTGGCAGTGCTCCGTATAGTCAGTTGCAATCTTATTCCAGAGATATCTTTAGCTTAGTTCAGTAGATGGCCTAGATTCTCAGGAAACATTGGCTATTAGCATTCTGTATTTTTTTCTCTTTCTCTTTTCTTTTTTATCCCTTGCTCCTCTTTCTTCTACCTTTTGCGTTCTCCTTCCTTTACTTTTCTAATTGCTTTAATTTCCCCTTCCCTTTCTGATCTTGTTTTTTCCCATTCCCTTTCCACTTCTTTCTTCTTCAGTTACCTCTTCTCTCAGAAACCTTTCTGATCTTAACTGTGCATATTGTTGTTAACGCTCCCCATCTTCATTCCCTGCATGTGTGTGTCTTCCATTAAGACCAATTCTGAAACCACCTCAAGATAATTTATAGGATAGCATAGAAACAGACATACATGAATCCTAGAGTGAAACATGTTGATAAATAATGAATTAGGGGAAATCTGGATACCACAGGATGCTTTTGTTGCAAAATTATGGCCTTTTTCGCAGGAGAGTACCTTGGAGATGATAAATCCATTTTCTTTTCTTTTGAAAGGTATGTACCAAGAACAGAAAACTTTTCTTATGCTTAATGAACATTGGTTCTAACTATAAGTTAGTAACTTAAATTTATTTTTGAAATGATCCATATGTACAAAAACTACACATATTTATGGGGTACTCTGTGAAGTTTTGACATATGTGTTCATTACTTTAACTGCAAGTTGATCTCTAATGACAGAATCATGAGCAAAATAGTCTATTTAGTTGTGTTTTTCTTCTTATCTTGCAGATATTGTGCTGGCACAATGCCCTGGGGAAACCCAGGAGACCACCATGACTTTGAGCCTCAGCGTCATGATGATGGCTATATTGAAGTCATTGGATTCACTATGGCCTCTTTGGTGAGCAACACAACTATTCTGTTGAAATAAAATGCATTAAAGTCATAGAGTTTATCAGTTTATAGCCTTTATACAGTATAGAGTTGCTTAGGAAAAACATGAAGAAATCAACATGCCACTCAGAAAACTCATGAATATTTTATTGAATTTCAAAAAAAATTAAATTAGTATCATTTCATACTTTTCTTAATTTTCTACCAGAATAATAAGTTTTCATGCTAATCAAAAACATTATCCCACAGAACTATTCCAGCATTGATGTAAAAAACAGCATTTAGTACTTTTTTGGATCACTGAAGACTAAAATATTTAGGTAAAAATTGAACCAGTTATTTGTGTTCAACTTCATCTTATTTGGTTATGCATGAGATGGGCATATCCATTATCACAAAATACTTGCATATAGAAAGACATCATTATCATAACTTTAGTGAATATTCACTTGCTGTAGTATTGAGATCACTTTATCAATACTGTTTTCTTGTATTAAAAGGTAAATTTGTAGTAAAAGTGTGTTTTCAAACGTGTTTTAGCTATGCATTCCTGTTTGGTCTTAAATGGAAACCAATTAAAATTATACGTATTTTATCTTGTATAAATCAATCTGTTATCAGTTTGAAAAAGCAAACCCAAATAAAGCCTCTACTTGAAATCTTTGGTTAGCACTTGGTTTGTTAAACCTTGTGCACAAGATAAGAAGGTTGTACTTTCCATTCCAAAAAAGCAAATAGGTCTCATTTCACTCATCTGTGAATGACAAATGACTCTTCTCAATCATCTCAGATCATGAAGCTTAACAGAATAACCTACAATGGTTATGACAAGAATCTCCATCCCTTGAGTTGTCTTCCTTGTTCAACTCGCCATCTCTAGAATGAAATAGGTTGTTAATGGTGTGAAAGATTGAGATTGACCTGCTTTTCAGGGTGATAGCTCATACGGTGCTGTTTCTTACCAGTGCTTTTCATGATAATAACAAGGAAGATACATCAAAGGAAAAACAGGATTAAGTTCAGACAGGATGTGTGTAAGGAAGTATTATTGGAGGTGACCAGACGATGCTGCTATATAAAAGGGAAAAACCCCAAACTTTCCATAATGTTTACTCATTCATTTATTCACTGATCCAGTGAACATCTATTGAATGGTTACGATGTGCCAGAGCTTCCTAGTCCTGGCTGTTAGGCAGAAGGCTGTCATGAACTCTCTAAGGGGTGATGATCCCTTGTGTAACCCTAGGAGGCCAAGGGGATTACCAGATACTTCCCTTTTGCCCTCAGGGTCAACATTTAGATCCTTCCTTAGCCTGTAAAGTCAAGGCTCTCTCTGGTTCTCCAGCTTTCCCCACTTCCATCTTTGCTTCCTAGCTCAAGTAGCTCCCCAGTGAAGCAGAGATTTGAACATCTCTACTTCTTCCTCTCCCTTTAATATGTTTTTTTAACTCTTTATCTTCTGTGACTTCTCAGTGTATATCTGTGTTAGGTTCTTCATGTAGTCCTTTATGGGGGTTGTTTATTTACAAATGTACAATTAGTGTCTGAGCAGGAGAGATGGGCAGATAGAAACTGAGTTATTAGAAGAGAGTTGAATAGAGGGATTCTTTATCCATAGTGTACTAAATTTATGGGAGGCAATAATTCCTCAGCTAAAGGATGAAGGAAAAAGAAATGGTCACCTATAACAGAAAGAGAACTACATGGAAGGGGCCCCTTGTTAGACATGATATTCACTAAGAGGAAGCTGCCAACCTGTGCATACCAGGCAGTGGGGGAGTACAAATATGGTTTCGTTGCCCTCTGGATCTTCTGCAGGTGGCTCCCTCTGGAGAAGCCTGACCAGGAGACAGAAGACACAGGAGCCACTGATATAGTCCAAATAGATCAGCTTCATAAGACAGAAAGGAGGGAAGGGAGGGCTGCGGAGGCAGCTGGGAGTGGTCAATGATGGGCATCCATCACTGCAGTCATGCCTAGTAGGGATACAGGAGGGAGCAAGACACCTGCAGCTGGCAACGTGGAAATGTGATCCATGGAATGAATTTTATCAGGAGGAGAATGGGACCTAGTATTCTGGAAAAAGGGAAATTTACAAATACTTGCAAGTATAAGAAATCATAGTCCTGCGTAGGAACTAGAAGTAGCTTTCAGTAGTATAAACAATAGGCGAATATGAGAGTGGTGGGTCAGATGGTGCATTAAGAATTTATCTAGGAATTTTTACTTTATTAAGTGTAACTGGGAGTTAATAAAATGTTTTTTAATATATATTTTTTAATGGGAAGACTTCAATATAAAAATAGAGAAAATAATATAATGGATTTCCAAAGTACCACTACTCAGCTTTTATAATTATCAACTCATAGACAATAATACTTGTCCCCATCTCTGACCTTTACCTTTATTTTATTTTGAAGCCAATTCCAGATTTATGTTATTTTACCCAGAAAGACTTTCCTTTATTAAAAAAACCTCAATAATGTTTTCTTATCTAAAATAAATTGTTGAATATCACTGAATATCTACTTAGTGCTCAAATTTCTAACTGTCTTCAAAATGTCATTAGGTTTCTTACACTCTGTCTGAATCAGGATCCCAAAACAGTTTTCCCATTGTATTTGGTTAGTAAGATTCTTAAACCTGTATAGGTTCTGTTCCAACTCTCATTTTTTTCCCATTTGTTTGTTGATAGTACTTGGTCCCTTTTGGGTAAAAAAATCTCTGAGTCTGAATTTCACTAATATCATCCCTGAGGTATCAATTAACATGCTCTTTTTTCTTCTCCAGTTCCAGTAAATTGACAGTTGGCTCTACACATGTTTCCCTGTAAACTGGTACAGAGTAAGCATTCCTAATCTAAAAACCCAAATCTGAAATTTACTGAGTGCTTTTAGATTTCAGAGCACATTGTATTTTCAGATTAGAGATGCTCCACTGGTAAAGACTATGCAAATATCACTCAATACAAAAACACTATGAAATCTGAAATACTTCCAGCCCAAGCATTTTGGATAAGGGATGGTCAGCCAGTAGGAACATCATTTATATTTTCCAGCAAATCCCTTTGTAGGAGTGTTTTCTTCTTCCAAAGGGTATGCATACATGATAAATAGTTGTGTGTCTCTCTCTTTTTTAAGGTTAACAGATATTGATAGTCATTGTCTGGATCCAACAATCATTAGGGATTGCAAAAGAGTGATATTCAATTCATTTATTAGTTGGAATGTTTCTTGAAAGAGAGGTCTCTCTCCACCTGCCATTTGATCACTTAGTTATATGCTTACATAGGAAAGCCAGGATAAGAAACTGTTTTTTCCCTTTCTGTATTTTCAAAATGAGTTGATTCTGTAGCATCTTCTGATGGTGATTGGTTTTTAAATGGCATTGAATGTTTGAACACATATCCATCAAGAATTTGGTTTTATGTGTCCTCTCCATGAGTCTGGTTGGGCTTGTGAGTGCCTGAGGGGTCAAGTACAGTGGAAGTTGTGCTGTGTAATCTGGGCAACAGTGATGGTCTTCAATTAAAAGGAATTTTAAAAATTCAGTTTAAATGTCTCTGCTTTCATTCACTTAGTGTCATTTATAAGTATTTATTGAACCACAAATACTAAATCTGTAGATGACATGCTAGGTAAAACGGTTAAGAAATGGGCTGAAGAAAAGCTCATTTGCTCACAACTCGGTATTGTGGGGGGAGACCAAGAAATAAAAATGTCATCACAGTCTAATGTAATAAATTCTGGAAGTAAGGCATGTATAAGAATCGGAAGGAGAGATGAGGTTATCAGGGAAGACTTCATAGTGGAGGAAGGAATCAGTGTGATGTGGCTCCATGGCTTTCCCATCAGTGGAATTAGCCTCAGGGTATATATCCCAGGAGAGCCACTGGTAGCATCTTCGAGTGACCTTACACCCAATGAGTAAAGATAGAGATATGTAGAAAGGGCAGAAATAGAGCCTGCTGAGCTGTTGATGGACAGGCCGAGGGAACAGGGTGACAGGAACAGACTTGTGATTTAGAAAGATTACCTGGGTGTTGGTGGGGGAGGCAACGAGACTCTCTACCACTGGAGGCTGATGGACAAATCAACACATTGGTACCTGTGTCCAGGTGAAGAAGTGAGGAGTCCTGGAAGCAGGAAACAAGAAAGTGGCAATGGAGATGGAAGGGGTTGGTGAGTTTACATCATTTGGACATAATGACTCATTGTGAAGGGTAAAGGAGGAATGGTGTAAATGAATCCTGGGACCATAGGCAACCAGGTAAAGAATGACTGCCTTTAAAGAGGTAGAAAATGGAAAAGAGAATATTACAAAAGCAATGGACTCTGGTTTATATATTTTAAATTTGAAATTCCTGGAAGACATGTAAGGGAATGTAAAAACAGGCAATTGGAAATATATATTTAGAGCTCAGAAGATCTCTCGTGGTTGGAGCGATAGTTTTAGAGTCCTGTCACATCCTACTCTCTTCCATCCTATCATTTGTAGGAAAAAGAAAAAAATAATAGTAGATGGGTGTTGTTAAACAGGAAATGGAATACCAAAATCACACCAATTATATTCTCCTTACATAATATGAATAATGAAATACATGCACGCTGGCTACCATCAATGTGTGGTAAAATCGCCAATTCTAGTGACTCCCAATTGCTTCCAATATAGAAAATTCTGCAGAAAAGTAGAATTAGATGTAGGTTAAGATGTATGGTCTTTAGCATCCTGTGCTCTCTAAACAGTACTGGAACCTACTTCTCTATTTTAACACACATCTAAACTGATTACTCACAGAGTGCACAGTCCTGCATTACTTTCATTCAGGATGAAAGGATCTGTCACACATTGATGGTAGCTGGTGTGCATGTATTTCAGTCATTCAATTCTGCATTTCTTAAAACTATCATATTGATTATATTTCAAAGAAGGCAAATTATGTGAAAACTCAAGCATCTGTTTAAGATGATTATATAAACAGAAGAGTGAAGTTATTTGAGTTGTGTGTATATTTTTGTGTATTTAAAATAGTTGCCATATAATTTAAAGACATAACTAGTAGGTCAAGCCTTTTAGAAGCAAATTACTTTTCTTAGAAATTGACATGTCTGCAGTCATTAAAGGCTATGTACTTTCAAGCTCATGGAATAAACTAATATTTTTGTAGATTGCTTATAACAAATAAAATCCAAAGAACAGAAAATTCAGAGTGGCTTTTGGAGACAGATTTAAAATAGAATTACTGGAATAGAATTTTTAAAAAGACTATTTCTTTTAGACTCTTTATCTTGTAATTGCAAACTTCAAAGCAGAAATCTTTAATTCACTATATTGGTTGAAATGCATTCCTACTAATTAAGATGATTCTTCTGTGGGTACTGGGTCTCCTGATTACCTTTATGGATTTTACACAGGCCATAATCAGGCATTGTAATTTGTATTTATTTCTGCCATTATAGTTGTGAAGGTCCTTTCATGTTAAGTCTGCTTCTAAGTAATTTAAAACTGTTCAAGATAGTTCAAAGCATTATTCAGATTGAGGAAGTGGGAGTCTAATTTGCTATTCAGTATGAAATCCAAGATTTCAGTCTCATAAACTTTAAAGAAAGCACATTCATCTTTTTGTTAATTGAAATTAAAATGTGTAAGTTCTTTTATATTTATGAATTAGGAAAGGAAAAGATTATTCAGTAAGAAAAAATTACATGGGGAAAATCCCAGGGTTGATGTTTTATATTTACCATGTAATATAATATTTTATATTTAGAAAAAATGTAACATTAAATATTTGCTTATTTTGATATTTACATTAGTATTTGTACAAAAGTAAATGTATCAGTCATAATGATACGATTCATGAATGACTGAATTTTGATGTATTTTCTTCCAATGGCTTTATTTTTATGTTTTAAAATGTACATGAAATTATATCACCCTAAGTAAAACTAATAACTAGAAATAGTCACCTACCCACCAGTTCATTGTATAAATATATCCCATTTTGTATAATAATTGTTCCTTTATGAAATGTTTCCTTTATGAAACTTTTAGGTTCTGAATGTTTGTTGTTATAAATAATCATGTAATTAACATAATTGTTTGTAATCTTCTGTACACATTTCAAATTATTTTCTTAGGATAAAGCCCCAGGAAAGAAATTACTGATTCGATGACATAAACATTTTAAAACTCTATTAATAAAAATTTTAAAACTACTTTTTAAGCAATTTTACATTGTTCACAATGTATAGAGCACAACATACAGAGTACTTGGATGAGAAGTGACTTAAATGTCCTCTAGGTGCTGAAAAAGTGTTACTGGAAGAGACATAAATGCTGTTCTAATAGCACTTGACAAAACAGAATGAGGGGAGAAAGTAAGATTCCATCTTCCCAAATAATGTATATTTTATAAAGTTATTAAAACTTGGGAGCAAATAGTTATGTCCTAAATAACAGAAAATTGAGAGTAAGGACAAACCTATCTTTATTGTTACTTCTTATGTCTTTTTTTAAAAAAACAATTTTTATTTCTTTGTATATATGTTAATGGGCTGTTTATCTTTCAGTTGCCAGACACATATTCTGGATACTGGTCTTTGGACAGATTTATTTATTGCAAATGTATTCTCTCAGTTTGTGCTTTTCTTTTGTATTTTTATTGTTTCTTTTGATGGCACACATTTAAAACATTTTTATGAATTCCAGTTTAATGAAGAAGGCTTAACTTGTGTTAAAGATTCTTATATATGTCTTAAAATTTTTTTGACTTTTCCAAAAGTCAGGAAGGCATTCTGTATTTTCTTCCTGAAGATTAATTGTTTTAGCTTTTATGTATGTTATTCATTTCCATTAATTATTATTATTATTTTTTGGGGTACTGGGGATTGAACTCAGGGGTACTCAACCACTGAGCCACATCCCCAGCCCTATTTTTTTGTTGCTATTTTATGTAGAGACAAGGACTCACTGAGTTGCTTAGCGCCTCGCCATTGCTGAGGCTGGCTTTGAACTCACGATTCTCCTGTCTCAGCCTCCCAAATTGCTGGGATTACAGGCATGTGCCACCATGCCGAGCTTACATTAAATTTTTAAATATATTTTTTTCAGTTGTAGATGGATATAATACCTTTATTTATTTATTTTTATGTGCTGCTGAGGATAGAACCCAGTGCCTCACATGTGCTAGACAAGCGCTCTGCCACTGAGCTACAACCCCAGCCCTAAAGTTAATTTTTATGTATAGTGTAAGAGCTATTCATTCATTTAAAAAATATGTTTATGTAGTTTTTTTCCTGAACTATTTTTTGAGTGAACTTTCCTTTTCTGTAGAATTGATTTGGTGCTTTTGCCTTTTGTGTGCAGACCTTTTTCTGAAATCTGTATTCTTCTGGTTTGTGTGTGCTGATACCACTCTGTCTTGATTACTTTAGCTTTACAGTTAGTCTTTGTTTGGGTAATGTGATTCATTTCACTTTGTTTTTCTAAGAGAATTTTGGTTATTCTAGGTCCTCTGTATCTGCATATAAATTTTATAATTTGTCAATATCTACCAGAAATCTCCTGGAATTTGAATGGTGATTGCACTGAACCTTTAAATTTGGGAAAAACTAGGATATTAGTGATATTGATTATTATTGATATTCATTCTATTGACATGGTATATTTCTTTATTTAGGTGTTATTTTCTTCTCTCAGCAATGTTTTTTACTTCAAGGTAGTTTTCTGATTCCTGCATATTTTCTGTTAATTCCTAAGTATTTTATGCTTTTTGATGCAATTTTAAATAGTATTTTAAATTTCATGATTATTATTGCTGGTAAGTAGAAATAGCTGATGTCTGTACATTTATTTATTTATCTATCTATTTATTTATTTATTTACCTTGTTTTGTTGCTTTCATAAATTCTCTTTAGTTCTAGTAGTTTTTGTAGATTCCTTAGGTCTTTCTACCTATGTATAATCATGTTGTTTGTGGGTAAGGACAGTCTTACTGTTTTTATTACATACCTTTTATTTATTTTTCTTGCCTTATTGATCTGGCCAGTACATTCAGTAAGATATTGAATGAATGTGCTAAGAATTAAGATGTTTGCCTTGCTCCTGATTAGAGGGAGAAGCTTCCATATTCCCTCATAATATATGTTATTTAGTTGGCATACTTTTAAAAAATGAATGCTCTTTATTCTCTTAAAAATTTCCATTATATTCCTAGCTCCCTAAGAGTTTTTAATCACAAATGTGTGGTATATTTTATCAAATCCTTTTTTGCATCTGCAAAAGTGACATATAATTTTCTCCTTTGTTTTGTTTAAATCATGAATTCTACTAATTTTTAAAAAGGCTTATCTTAACTATGCATTTCTGGACCAAAACACTCAGTCCTGATGTATTATCATTTTTTATTTTGCTGGATAAAATTTACTAATATTTTATTAGGCATTTTTGTGACTATGATTATGAAATCTACTGGTCAATAAATTTATTTTCTTTATTCATTTTTGATATCAAATTCTGTTTGCTTCATGAATTGAAATAGGAAATGATATTCTCTGTATTTTCTGAAAGAATTTATGGAAACTTGTTTATTTATACAAGTTTATATATAAACTTTTCTTATATAAGAAAAAAATAATTTTTTTCTTATATATTTTGTAGAATTTCCCAATGAACCATTTGGCTCTACGATTTCTTTGAGAAATGGATAGATTCAGAATTATTCAGATTTCTGTTCTGCTGCATCCACCACTCCTCTTTAAAGGAAGGAGCCTCATATGCTGCTCAGACTGGCTTTGAACTTGCCATCCTCCTGTGCCAACCTCCCAAGTAGCTGGAGCTACAGACACTTGCCACCATGGCCAGCTCTATTTCTTGTTGAGTCAATTTTATTCAGTTAAATTATTTAGGGAATTTTTAATTTCATCTACTTGTTAGGTTCATTCATGGATATAAAATTGTTTACAATGTCCTGTTATTATCCTTTTACTGACTATCAGATCCTTTCCTGTATTCCTAATACAAGTAATTTGTTATATCCATCTTTTTCTCATAATTCCATTTTCCCTACTTACCTTGTTCTTTTATTTTCATATACTTTACTTTTATATGCCATACATAAGCCCCACAATTTAACATTAATACTTTTGCTTTCAGTAATGTATTGTCTTTTAAAGAACTTGAGATGAAAGAAAATTGATAACCCTTTGTTACCCATATATTTACCACTTCAATAATTCTTCATTCTTTCCTGTCAATCTAAGTTTCCATTTGGCATCATTTTGAGGGAGTTTCTACAGCACATCTTATAGTGAAGGCAACAAAAATTACAACCTTTATTTTTTGAAAATATTTGTATTTGACCCTCATTTTAAAAATTTTAATATTATGGAGATAAAATTCTGAATTGACAGGTTTGTTTGCTAGTTTACTTGTTTTAGCACTTTAATTATGTTATTTCATTTTCTTCTATCCTTCATATTTAAAAAAATTCAACTATCACTTGTATCTTTATTTCCCTAAAGACAATGCCCTTTATTCCTGTGTTTTTGAAATATTACTTTTATCTTTAATTTTACAAAGCCCCTTTGTGGTTGGATTAATTTTCTATTACCTCTATAAAAAATTACCACAGTGGCTTAAGACAGCATGGATTTATTTTACATTTATGGAGTTCATGAATCTAAAACAGGTTGTTTGTAGAGCTGTGTAACACCTGGACTCTGTGGGTGCATCCATGTCCTGATCTTCTGCAGCCTCTAGAGGTTATCTGCATTCTCTGGCTTGTGGCCCCGTATTTTATTCTGACATCTTCTCTAACTGACTCTTTCCCTGCCTGTTCCCTCTCAGGACTTCTGAGATTGCACTGAGACCACTTAGATCATCCAGGATAATCTCCTTATGTCCGCATCCTTAGTTTATTCAGCAAAAGCCCTTTTATTGTGTAAGGTTATCATAATATCTGTGAATTAGAATGTAGGCATCTTTTTGCTTTGTAATTGTGATATTGGGAATTATTTTGCCTATCATAGTGGTTTCCTTTGTATTTGCTCTTTTTTAGGTTCATTAATCTTTTTGGATTTGAAGATTGATTTTTTTTCCCAGCACATTTGGAAATTTTTTCCATGTATATTTTGCTCTATTCTCTTTCCACTTTCCTTCTGATATTCCAATACATGTATCTTAGGTTGTCTATTATTGTCTCACAGCTCATAAAATAAAATACTTCTGCATCTGTTTTTGAGATCAATAGTTTCTGTTGCCCTGTTTCCATCTTCAGCAGCCCTCTTTACTTCAGTGTTCAATTTGCTCTTAAGTTCACCTTGTGATAGTTTTATTTTTTTTCTTCATTATGGATCACATTTTCTTTTTTTGATGTCTAATTCTATTGATTTTATGCCAAGTAGGTGATTCACTGAATGCAGTCTAAATTATGTTTTATTGCTATCTTGTATGTACTGCTTTAAAATCATGTTTTCTTTAGTTTTCTACTTCTTGCTTTAAAAGATGCAAAAAAAGTAAGTCTACTTACTTTTTGACAAATACTACTAGTCTTGTGTTAAAAATATTTATTAAGATACGTTTCTTCCCAGATTTGTACATATCTATTTTATCCCCTTATTCCTGGATATATTGTTTATACTGTCACTATTCTATTTCAGGATATTATAGGTTTGGGAAGAATGATTGGATAATGGCTTACTAATAGATATAAAACTGAATGGTCCCTTTTATGGCTTCTTCTTCTTCCTTTTTTTTGTCTGTCACGAACTTACAGAAGTTTCTAGAATCTGTCTTCATTGAACAAGAATCCCAGTGAGTAAAGGTGCTAGATTTCCACTGCAAATGATCTATGAAACATTTCTCATTTTAGTAACTTGTATAGTTTATTAGAGAATAAAAAGACCATGTGAAATAGTTCTATTGAGGCTATTTAATACAAATGGCTAGTCATGGGATGTTAGAAAAACTGTAAAGAGGGCAGTTCATACATTAGCAACTGCAGATTAGCAGTTCATACATCAGCAACTGCAGAAAGTCTATCATTTCTAGTGCTAGAGATACAAAGGGAGAAGATAGTGTTATTAACTCTAAGGATCCCAGGCTACAAGAAAGAGGTGGAACTTTAGAAAAGTGGCCACTAGAGAACCATGTTGATTAGTTGTGCTATGATAATTGTAAAGGGTTACCACTGTGCCATAAGACAGCAGGTAGAAAAGGATTTGAGTAGATAAGGAGAAGGCTTAAGGGGAGAAGAAGAAGATAATCCAGAAAGAAACAGTGAGGAGAGACAGAATCTCAAGTCATACCTATGGAGCAAAAACGTCATGTAGGGCACTAAGTGACAAGAGATATACTTATTCAGGGACTATACTAGTCTTTCTCTCAAGAAAGGCAATACTTGAACTGTTATAAGTGTCACACATGCAAAGTTCAATAGTTTATTGAATTCTTAATAAACCAATGTTGTTTTATTGCTAAATGATTTATCCTAGGAAATCATGGGGAGCGTGTGGCTCTTGGGGCCTGTTTTAGTCAGCTGTTCCGCTGCTGTGACTAAAAGATCTGACCAGAACAATTTTAGGGGAGAAAAAGTTTAATTTGAGAGCTCACAGTTTCAGAGGTCTCAGTCCATAGACAGCAGGCTGCATTCCTTGAGTCTGATGTGAAGCTGAACATGATGGCAGAGGAAGGGGACTCATATGATGATCAGAGAGCAGAGAGAGACTCCACTCACCAGTTATATCCCCCAAAGGAATGCTCTCAGTGACCCACCTCCCCCAGCCACATCCTGTCTGCCTTCAGTTACCCCTCAGTTAATCCCATCAAGGGATGAATTCACTGACTGGGTTAAGACCCTCATAGCCCAATCATTCCTCTTCTGAACTTTCTTACATTGTTTCACACATGGATTTTTGGGGAACACCTCAAATCTAAACCTGTAAATTTATAGGATGCTAAGCCTAGACCACTCTGAGAGATGAAAAATAAATTTTGCTAATCAGTATTTTAAAAATTGTGTATGTCCTAAATTTGTTCCAAAAATAATCTAATGTGTCTCTTTTATAGTAGTAGAAATGTCTTTACTCTGAAAAGCTGATGGTCATAGTTCTTTGTGTGAACTTACAGTGATCTTGGGTAGACACTGGTGTGCCTGGAGAGCTGGCACTGATGATAATTTAACTCTGCTTGTTTGTAGAACATGTTGAGCATCCCTAATCTGAAAGTGCAAAATGGGACATGCTGTGAAATTCAAAACTTTTTGAGCATCAATTAGATGCCACAGCTGAAAATTTCACATCTGATCTCATGTGCCCAAAGTCAAAATGTGGGCACACCAAAAATAACATTTAAAATTACTTTTAAGCTATGAATGTAAGGAGTACACTTTATGAAAGATGAATGACTTGAATTCTATTCTCCAAGATATTTCATATGTTTATCCAAATATTCTAAATTCCGAAAAAAAAAATCTGAAATCTGAAACACTTCTGGTCCTAAGCATCATGGATAAGGAGTATTCACCTGTTGACATTGTTGTCCTATTTTTGAGTCTGAGAAGATAGCTTAAAAGTGCTCTACAGTGCTGTCTATGCCCCCTGATTCCAAGGAGGTGGAAGGTGTTGAAGCAATTTTCAGTCCTGTTAAACTCAGAGGAATAAATTCTTAACTGGCAGATTTTGCATTTTTAGCTGTCATTCAGCCCAGTCAAGATGGGGATGGGGAGAGATAAAATAGTATTTCCTCTAATGGGTGAAATGGATAATGTTAGGTATGAATTGGACTGAAAAGTATGAAAAGGAAAAGGAATTATGTTGGGGAATTTTTGGAGGAGAGACAGTGGTTCAAATCCACAGCTTAAGTAGCCAGAAAAACTGCCAGCCCAATAGTGGAGGATAAGGTGAAAAACCAAAGTGAAGTTCCCCTTACTCTCTTGGTCTCCCACTAATGGAATAAAAGTGTGAGTAAAGCCCTCTGTTCAGTGGAGTGCAGCATCAAAGGTGTTCAATAAGCTGTTTCAGTTTTTATTCTATTTCATTTCCCTTCTTTTTGTTGCTTTCTTTTCCTTCTTTTTGCATTTATAGTCATTTTTCTATTGTTCAGATTAATGCAAAATCCATTCAAAACATCAGATAAAGACAAATATCTGGCAGTCAAATAAATGCAAATTGACTTCACTGAAATCTCAATTAACGAGATTTTCTCACTCTTCTCATAAAGAGACATGTGGCAACATGCTGATAAAACACATGCTTTCCTTTTCCTGAGAGTCAGTCTTTTAGAGTTTGTGCTAGAGATAGTGTTTGATTACTTTTAAACATTTACTTCATTATAAATTAATAGAAAAATGATTCGTCAGTATCTTTTAAAGTGAAACATTCACCTAAACTAATGACACAGAAGTTCTCCATTCTATGTACCTAAAAGAGTATGCATCCACCGAAATATGTGTACTGGAAACAACCATGCTCACGCTTGAAAAATAACCAAGAATAGGCTGCACAATTAAGAATTTAAAAGAAATCAATCACTATGTACTTTAACTTCTTTATCTTTTTTGTAGTACTTACATTAGTTATTTAATGGAAATAGATTAATACAAAGAGAAGCTCTTGCATTAAAGTTGTGTGGCTAAGTTTAAATTTAAAATACATAAAATAAAAAGTGGTTATCAGTGGGAATTCATGATAAACTCATCAAAAGCTTTGAATATTTGGTTGATTGATAGTGATAGCCTACCTGAAGTTTCTTCTTACACTGATCGCTAATGAATTTTACACTGTTTATCAAAGCCCCTTTGGACATGGGGTCTCTAGTTCTCTTAAGTAACGATAACTTCTGGCTCCCTTTCAACTTGTTTGACAGGCTGCCCTGCAAGTTGGGGGCCATGGAGAAAGGCTGCACCAGTGTCGTGAGGTCATGCTTCTGACGTACAAGTCCATCCCCATGCAAGTGGACGGCGAGCCCTGCAGGCTGGCCCCGGCCATGATTCGGATCTCCTTGAGGAATCAGGCCAACATGGTACAGAAGAGCAAGAGGAGAACCTCCATGCCTTTACTCAATGAGTGAGTCTGCTCCTTGCCTACCTTGTTTCCCACGAAGGCCTTGACGAGCAGGTCACAGGGCATGTGCATGGTCTGGGACTCTACTGTTGGGAAGGGGAGAGAAATCCAGGAAACTCAGCAATCCCTGGTGTCTCTCCTGGGAACACATACCTTTTTCCTTTGTTATAGAATCCCTTGACCCTCCTTTTAGAACTTACTCCTGTATGACAGATGATCCTTCTTCACTTTCCATTTGGATACAGACATATACTGGCAAAAATCATTAAGAGTGATTTTAGGGTCATACAATGTATCCACCTAAAATGTTCTTTTGGTTTGGGTTTAGGGGGCATGCAGTTGGCCTGTTCTTTACTTGGGTCTTTGGGAGGGTGTTGGTTTTTCTGGTAGCAGAGGTTGGCCTTGCTGGCGTGTGGCTTGCCTCTATTTATTTTGCACCCTTTTCTGCCTGTTGGTGTATGATTCTTTTCCTGATGTTTCCATTTGGGGTTCTGCAGACTCTGGTGCTTTGGCTCAGTCCTGCTTTTCTGTTCAGCACCCTACTATCCTGACTTAACTGGACCCACTATTTCTACTTTTAAACACCTGGTATCCCTATTGGGCTCTTTCCTTTTTTTTAGGTGTTTCGATAAAGTGAATTGAGGTAAGGCAATTATGACTCAATAACTTAGAATGCATATTTGTTTTAAAATGTGCCTTACTCCAATTGGTGTCTTAATTGTCTATTTGGGATTAGAAAAGTGAATGGAGAAAGAAGGGGATTTGGGGCACTTTTTTTGAGTATTTTCTTAGTATCATGCCCCTATGCCTAAAGCCATTTCAGGGCTTAGCTTGAGCCATTCTCTGTCACAGTGAGGGACCCTAAAGGCACTCTTCCTGTTTGTGGCCTGTGATGCATGGTTACTATTTGTACTGAATGGCTGGCTTCCTCAGTAGTGCCTGTAAAGCCAGGGAATGCTTTGAAAATGTTCTTAGAGTCAAAGTGATAATCCACAGAAGTTTCTAGAATAACCACTGACACCAGTGCCACAGCTCCAGTAGCCTCTCTGGGGTGGCAGATGCCAAGGGCTCTGCGAGTGTTGCGGTTGACATCTGCTTCTGAGTCCGAGGCTGGGGGAGAGGTCCTCTCCTTCCTTCTCTCCCAGAACCTGGACTTCCTTGGAATGTTGCCCAGCTCATCTTCCAGAGCTGTTGTGAGGTGAAGTTTCTTGCTTTATTGACATTTTGCAGCTGATGAAACTCCTCGCCCATTCCTGATGCTTTTTGTCCTCCCTGCTTTGTCCTTTTTTCTAGATTGAATATGCAATTGCTGAGTTGGTATATTTAAAAAGGTGGGGTGTCAGCAGTCGTACTGATCCACACACATTTCTTCTAGAAATGATAGAGTTAAGCCTTGAGCCATCATTTGGCAGAAATCTATGAAGTAATAAATGAAAAGCCACCTCTGAAGTTATACTCTAGCGTATGTGGTCGGGACACTTGTACACCATGTGTTAAGAAGAGATCATGAAGCTAAAAGTGTTTGCTGTCTATAAGCAAAGAGCTCACGCCTCATGCCTGGTGTCTCTGTATTTTATAACCTTCTCAGATACGAAATTGTTTTCAAGTGGTTCAATTCTAACAACTCTTACCCTGTGTTAAGTATTAAAATTTGCTCAGTGATCATACTGTTTAGAATTTACGTGGGTTTTCTTCACATATAAAACTAAATACAAATAGTTTTTGTTTTTTTTTTTCTCTTTGTCTTCATGGAAGATATGACACATGATGTCATTTCCTGTACTTAGCTGGAAGGTATTTAAGCAGCAGCCTCAAAAAAAGTTACTTTCTCCCCACCAGGGGGCAGTGGAGTTTTCATCAAACAGCCCAAGACTTATGAAAGACCTTATGTAAAATGGGAATAATAACATGCTTTTCTTAAAAAATAACTTAAAAAACTTTAATAAAAACCAAATATTTTATTAATACAGATGGAAAACTATTATTCAACACCACAGTTTAAACTAATACAGATAAGCACATTTCCAAAAGAAAGCAAAAACCTAGTTACTAGTTAATATTTGCTCACTGAACAGATTTCTTTCACCTTGATCTTTATTAACCCTTTGCAATTAGATGGCTCCTATTTCACTAGAAGTTATTGTTTTGAAATCTAACTTCTTCCACAAGATTTCCAAGTAGAGAGGTTTTCAAGTTGAAGGTCAGGCTTGCCTTTAAGACTTTTCCTTTGACCTCTGGTACTCCAAGCTTTCCTCTGCCATTGTGTGTGAAGTTCACTCTTGTATGTAAAGAAGAGTTACTTGAAAGACTTCTCATTCCTTTATTTTCTGCCTTCCTTTCTTTCCACCACCTTTGTTTCTACCGCCCCCTTTCTTCCTTGTTCTCTTTCTTCTTCTTTTTTCTCTTAAGACTGATTTTTTTATTTCGTTTGCCTATCTTCTTTCTTCCTTACTAGAGAAGAAAGAGAACTGCTCCTCATTGTCTTTAGAATCTTAGCTAACACACCTGTGGGTGTTCCCTGTAACGGAAGGCCAGCTTCTCAGGTGGTCTTAAGGAATATGCCTTTGACACAGCTTGAGATGTCAGTGATATGGCTCCCTGCACAAGTACTCCTTCTCCACGAGATCGCTGCTCTTCCTCCTGAATCTGACCTTTCTGACTTTAGCCTGGGTTTTTTTTTTCCCTAAAAATTGAAAAATCATACCCAAATATCTTAATTCACATCTTTACCTTAGTATCCCATAACATCCTGAAATTATATGCTAAAACCTAGACTCATTATTTCCTTTGCTTTCCCTTTTTGCCACCCACATGAGCCTATCCTATCCATGTGTGTGTGAGTGGAACTCCCTCCACTCATTCACAGTGACCCCTGGAGTCATCTCAGTCACGTCCACTTTAATACATCTGCAGGCTAGCTACCACTTTCTTTGAAATCTGCCTTCTATTTGTGGCCCACGTCTTAGACTCTCTCCCCAATGATCTTCTCTGCTAGTAAGACAGCCTTAGTTCCAAGGCCATAGGAGTCACCTCTTACAGCTTTGCTGATGCCCCTCCTCTGACCTTCACACAATCCCTCTTCCAATACACCGGCTAAGATGGTCTTTCTAGAAATAGAAAGCCCAATTCCTTAGCTTCCCAGACCTTTCCAGTCATTGCCTTCTTCGTCCTCCTTTCCTTGGGCTCCAGAAGTATCCCTTTCCCTGTGTGTCCTCTTCTCTCTAGTTCTAGCTGTTAATGGTCCCCTGCCCCCAGTGGTTTTGGTTGCTTTCATCACACTGTTTATTGAAATAGTGCAACCGTGCCTTACGTTGGGGAGGCCCCAGGTTTTCCCCTTGGAATTCCCAGTACTTGTCCTACCAGTGACTCACACCTGGATGAGATTCATAATGCCATCTCGATCACTGTGTTTCTCCGAAACCATTACTAACATAACAAATCTCAAAATCACAAATATAACAATACTAGAGAATAGGTTTTGATCATATTTTATTGTGAGTAGAGGATACATGTTGAATGATGTCAGGTCTTTTGATGCTAGTGTTTCTGCACAGCCTGGGGAATCACAAAGGCTAGATGAAAGTGCAAATTTACTAATCTCAAGGAGGGTTGTGGGGTGCCAGCTGGTGGCTCTCACGGGGAAGTGTGTGCCTCCTCTCCTTGGTGGTGGCCTGGATGACCTGGAGCAGGGACAGCCATGGCCGCGCCTCCTGTGCCCGCAGCCCACCTTCCCGCATTGGCCTGCACTCCGGTTGGTCTGTGGCTTGCCTGGAACCAGCCCCTTCCATGTGTCCTGTTGGCTTCATCGCTGTCACCGGCTTCTCTGGATGATTTCCATGACTGGCTTGATTTTCCTTTCAATCACTGTTGGCGATGCGCTCATTTAATTTCTGTTTAAACTTTGTGTGTCTCTCTTTCTCTCCCCGGCTTGTTCCTTGTCTGTCCACGCTGTCCTGCTGACTCTGTCTTCGCTGCTCATTTCCCCGCCGCCTCTAGCATCCATCAGGTGCAAGCTGCGGACCTGAGGCGAGTGTCTGCTCCCCCCGGCTCCTTCTCCATGTGAGTACAGTGCCGTTCGTTTTTACATTTTGTCCTCAACCTCTCCCACCCCTCAGGGTTACACTACCTGCGGGTCCTTTTTCTTCACAGGTCTGCTCTGCTGAGGACGTCTCTTCACCACAATTGCTGTCTTGCCCCCTTCTTGGGTTTGAAATGGAAACTTTGACACCCTTCACGCTCTCTGTCTCCATCCTTTAGGATTAGCGGTTTCATTCGGGTTGCATGGGGTCGTACAGCATCCTATATTCAATGCTGTTTTTGGTTTTTTTGGAAAGCAGACAATGCCATTAGACCATTCCATTGCTTGTGGGTTGGGGCGGAGTTGAAGGAAGTGCCTACAGCCCTTGATTTGTGGATGGATCCCCTAATGTTACGCGTAGAGCATTGAGTGTATGTACATGAATATTTCTGACTGTAATGAAAGGTCAATGGCCAAAGCTGTCGCTTAGTTAGCAAAATGTATTCTTAGACACATTTAGTAGTTTGTGCTCAATGTACTCCAGGATATTATTTTTTTTGTTTTCTGCCAAAACCAACCAAATAAAAGGAAGATGTATTTCTCTAGGATTTCACATTAGGATATTTTGGTACCGCTTCTTCTATCTTGTTCTCCTTTCTTTTCTCCATCTCATATATACTTATCTAGCATTACGTATGTTTCAGGTGCTTTACATATGTTAGCTAACTTACTTTCCCCACAACACTATTCCAAACATAATTTTGTTATCTCTGTTGTATATACAAGGAATCTGATGTACAGAAAGGTTAAGCAACTTGCCCAAGGTCACAAAGCCAAGAACTGAGACTGGGATTCCAATTCAGGCAGTCTGGATTTAAAATTCCTGCTCTTGAACATTTACAATCTGCTGCCTCTCATCAGTCAGGACCGTGTGTATTTCTCAAGACCCATTGCAATGGTTGCTGTCCGGAGCGACTTCTTTAGTCTTACTGTCAGGCTTGATCATACCTTTAGTAGAGCTCACTATTGATGAGCCTATTATAGTTCCTGAGGTTTAACTTGGTAATAATTATATGAGCTATGTGGATATCCCACACTTGACATGTCTATTTCAGATCATTGGCAATATCTTCTTAGGGATCTTTTTGTTGCTGGCCTTGTTCTCAGGTCTAACACAAAGTGTTCTGAAACCCCACAAGGGTTGATTGGTGGAAAGAACAAAAAGAAGAATACATCTAGCGGTATTGAAAAGCGAGTCCTGAAGTTTAGTTGTATGATCTTATTTTTAGTTCTAGTCTTATTTATTAAAAATATCTATTCATGGAGAAATAATTGTCCTGCATTTGCTCACTGTCAGAAGCTATTTTATGCTGTGTATCTAGGGGTGAACACCAAAAGCACTACTTCATGGGGCTTAAAATTGAGTAGTCCAAAATCAATAAGAAAATGACATTTAATTTCTAATTTGAAGGTTATTGCTGGGGCAGATTTTACTTTCTATGTTCAGTAAATTTGAATTTGAGGAGTAGCTCCCAATGATCACTATTGTCGGTGGTTCCAGTATAGATAGCAAAGAAGTGGTAATGTGAACAACAGAAATGTGTAGTCATTGTATTTCTACCACTGGTCAAGTTTAGGCTGCATGTACATTTTCGTCATGTCTCTTCAAGGGCTGTTCATTTCCCCTTCCAGGAGTGTGTGTCTCCAGTGAGGTAAACTACCAAGCTAGTCTCCACGGGCTGTAGCAGGCAGCTTTAAAACTTGAATATGAATCAGAAAATATTTTGTATCTATATGTGACATATATTAAATGCTACATGCTATAGATTTTCTATGTATAACGGATAAAACACTCATGTAATAAAATTTTTCTAAATCTGGGTGTTATTTTAAAAATCAGATTAAAGAATCTTATCTGATTCTAAGGAGCAAGGCATATTGGAGGAAGGCCAAATGTATCAGTGTGTATTACATCTTTTTATATTATAGCCATAATAGCTTAGCTTTGATACACTCTCAGACTGTTATTTGCTGTTTTCAGAAATACTTAAAAATCATGTTAACATTTCCTTGGTCCTCATGAAAGTCAGGAGCCAGTATTCACTGAGATTCTCTGATTTGTTTCGGCTCTCAGATTGACCATTCTCAGTTCAGACCAACTATTCTTCTTCTTCTTCTTCTTCTTTTTTTTTTTTATAAATAGATGATCTTTTCTTTCAGAGAAGCCTCTTTTTCTGCTGCTCCCAAAGCAAATGTTGACTCCTTCAAGCAGCTTGAAGTAATCCTTCTTAAAGTAATCCTTTCTCACTAGCTTTCTGGTGACTTTTCCGGGGAAGGGAAAATGCACAGAGGTGACAGTATAATGCATGGATTGTGAGGAATTGCAATGTACTAATATCTGTGTCCCTGAAAAATTTCAGCTCTATGCCTAGAAGAATTCTCAAATTTTATTTTGTTTTGATCACATATGACCACACATAAACTGATGAATTTTAATTAATGGTATTTAGTGGCGAATTGCTAGAGGACAAAACGAAGAACATTTCTCAACAAATCTACCATGTCACTTATTGAGTTAACACATTCTTTAAAATTAAGAGGTTTCCTGGTAAAGTCTTCCTTGGAGAACAAATACAACTAACTCTATTTCATTAATCATGAATAGTCACATTAAATACTCCAACTACTAGTTCCTCTTTAGCAAATGCCAAAGAGTATGAAACTACGACATGTTTTTTTCTTGAGTTCTACACTTTAGTAGCTCCCTTTCATTAGGTTCCATTTCCCCCCTGCTTTTCTGCTATCAAAATGAAACCACATGACCCATTTATACTTAGTTCATTGGTTTTTCACTGTTCAAAGAAAATTGAGTGCTTATTTCAGATACCAGATACCAGTGAGATGTTGAAGCGACAGAGATCAGAAAGCTAAGGTTTTTTTCCCTGGGGAAATGAGCACACCAGGAACAGATCTAATTGAGTTGCCTACCATGTGATTACAATAAAATGTGACAAGCATCTCAGACAGATTCTGGTTGTACTTCCATATGACTTTTTATTGAGTTTTTATTATGTTTGTTTTTATTTTCTAACTTTTAAAGTTAACATACAGTAACATTGACTTTTCTGTGGGCTCACTGGTGCTCACACTGTTCCGAGGGTTTAAGTCATGGATAGATTCATATAACCACCATGATCTGGGTGGTTACATGATCACCCAGAAATGCTGCCTTTTAGTCTATGCACTTACAGTCACTCTTTCCCAGTTCCCAGCCTTTGGCAACCATTGATCACTATGGTTTTGTATTTTTGAGGATACCTTTTAAATGGCATCATACAATACGTAACTATTTAGCTGGTTTCTTTGATTAAATATAACATCTCTGAGATTTATCTAAGTTGTTGCATGTATCAGTCATCTGTTGCTTTATATAGCTGAGCTACATTCCATTGTATGGAGGTTTCAGGGTGTTCACCCCTTCATCTGCTGAAGGATATCTGCTTCATTTCCAGAGTTCGATTAAGAGCCAGGCAAGATGATGCACACCTATAATCCCAATGACTTGGGAGGCTGAGGCAGGAGGACTACAAATTTGAGGCCAGCCTTGGCAATTTAGCAAGACCCTGAATCTCAATTGGTTTATTTTAGGAGTCATTACTCAGGTTATCTATTTTATCATGGTGAGTTTTTTTTTTTTTAACAAGTTTGATGTTTTTGAGGAATTTGTTCACTGCATCTAAGTTATAAATTAATGTATGTAGAATTGTTAATAGTATTTCCTTATCCCTTTAATGTCTGTGAGGTCTGTAGTCATAGTCCTCTTTTATTCCTGATATCAGTAATGTGTATCTCTTTTTTTTCTGTTGTTTTTATCACTCTTAATAGTGATGTATTGATTTTATTCTTTTATTTGAAGAATTGGCTTTCAGTTTCATTGTTTTTTCTTGATTGTTTTCTCATTTGTAATGTAATCAATTTCTGCCCCTTTTTAAAATTTCCTTCCTTCTACTTGGTTTGGATTTATTTTGTTCTTTTTCCAGTTCCTCAAGGTGGAACTGAATTATTTGTTGAGTAGGCAGTTGACTCAGCTGAGCACAGGCCACAGGTGTGGACCAGCCACCTGGGGGTTGTGTTCACAGTGTGAGTTTCGTTTTCAGAGGCCTTCCAGTGCTCAAGTATCTGTCTGATGTGTGCACTCTATTGCTAGCATGGGATGTGAGCAGGGTCTGTCCAGTAATTCAGTTCCTAATGTCTGTGTCATGATGTTGAGGGCTAGAGCCATGTATTTGCCACCAGGAGACATAACCGTGAGTTCAGAGACCTCTCTAGGGGGTTTCTTTCTAAACTCCTCCTCTCTGTCAGCATCCCTGGTACTTTCTGGTTTACTGGGGCTCCCTCTTTCAGTCCTTTAGCCAGAAAACTAAGGCTTTGGTTATCTCAGTCTGCTGCAGTGTTCCAGCAAGGGTGTTCATGTCCAGTGACAAGCAGTGACATCACAGAAGGAGGACGAGAAGCAGTGGAGGTGGATTGCACCCCTTGAGCCTCACAGCTACTGTGATCTGGAGGGAGACCTCTCTTTTTCCTGATAGTAGTAATTCTGGCACCTGAAGCCCTTTGTCAGGGCTGCTGCCACTTGCTGCCGGGAGAGCAAAATGGCCCCAGTGCTGGGGGTGAGAAAATAAAGGGAAAAAAGAGGGAAGTTCTTCCCTATTTCTCTTAGCAGACAGAGGAGCCTGTTCTGGAACTCAAGTTCTCAAATGACTGCTGTATGAATTCTGACCAGGTATAATAGCTGCACTTAGTGGGAGATGAAGATGGTATGAGCTTCCCCAGTTCAGCTGGGTTTGGAGCATCTCCACTGCCTTTAAAGACCCAGGACCATTATGCATATCCATCCTTCTTTCTCACTGCAGTGACTCTGCGAGTGCCAGAGCTAAACTCAGCAAAACACCTCTGCAGAGACCAGTGCGCTGTGAACAACCACAAACATACATTAAATGTAATATGCCGTCTTGCACAGCAGTTATGATTTAAACATAAACAGGATGTGTCCCGATGCTAAATTATGTGGGTTTGCTTGTCACCTTGGGGAAAGCAAAGTTAGACATACATCCAGGAGAAAAGTATAAATTGTCATATTTGACTACTGGCTCACTATGATTCAACATTCCAAAATTGCTTTTGATAAATGAAGGCATTTTGGTAAAGGATGAAAGAAAATTGATTTTTATTTTGAGAGGAACGGGAGTTTTACTAAGAGAAAAGGAAATATTTTCTTTTTTTAAAATAGTTTTTTAGTTGTTGATGGATCTTTATTTTATTCATTTATTATTTATATGTGGTGCTGAGGATTGAACCCAGTGCCTCATGCATGCTAAGCAAATGCTCTGCTACTGAGCTACAGCCCCAGCCCAGGAAATATTTTCAATATGCCAATTTTCTTTGTTTCTGTCTTGGGTTGAGTTTAAGGATTTTCTTGTTGAAAAACTGCAAATACAGAACTGAGAACCTTCAGTCTTCAGCCAGCCACAAATGGATTAACATTTGCATGCCTCTGGCCAGGCAACTAATCTAGCAGATCCTTTGAACTGATTTATTAATTCCCTTTTCCAGTCAGTCACATCAGAGTTTTTGTACTGACATTTTCTTAACTATGTGTAATATGTTATGAAAAGTCTATCTTGTTTATTGAGTACTGGGCTGTTCAATTAGAAAACAAGAGTGGATATGCATTATGCAGAACACTTTTTCTTTTCCTTCCTTCTCTCTGTAAACTCCACTCTACCATACCCTGGACTCTGTTGGGAAGTAGCAAAAACATTGCCAAAGTAGAGATGTACATGTGTGCCTTTGTAAGCTACAAGGCTTCCTCTAAAGTAGCTGAGACATCCATCACTCATGGTTTGATTCAATGAATTAAGCTATTGGTGGCCAACCCCAGACCACTGTAAGAATTTCAATATAAATGGTACTCAAGGGCCAATTGACCTTCTGGAAATGTTCTACATGACTGGGGCAGAAATCCATCCAGGCTGTGACATATGGATTATAATTTGGAAGTTGTCATTTCCCAAAACCCCAGTTGGTGAGGGTTCTAAAAGGGCTAAGTGCTCCAGATATCGTGATTAGGTTTGTTGTTCATGCTTTGTTTTTATTATTGCATTCCTGGATGTTAATCTGTGAATGGTAGGGTTATAGATATTTTTTCTTGAATTTCTGTATTTTCGGATTGATTTTGACAAACATGCAATACTCCTGTAAAAGAAAAAAAATGTAAAGTTTCATATATTTAAAAAACAGGAGAGAATTGTTACATGTTCATAGAATTAAAAGAAATGCTTGAGCTCAAGGTGAGACAGTGGAGCCTAAGAGTTAGTTTCAGGCTGTCTGGAAAGCAAAGCTATTTGTTTTTCAAATTTCTGAGCAGAAGAATCTGGGTAAGCTTTTCTGATTGTCTCCTCTTCTTTCCTCTCTCCAGACTCCCACTCTCCTGGGTTATCTTCCTAGTGATTTCATGTCCCACTGTCCACAGTGTCCTGACTTAGTCATATCATAATGTCATCCTTTCCTCTTTTGCTACTCTGCTAGTTCCATAAGACAGCACTGAGTGGAAAATTCCAAAGGAAAGGAAGTAATGGCTACTTGGGTTTCCTCTCCTACTAATTTCCCAACTAGAGCCCAGATGCAATTAGCAGAATAGACTTTTTTTCCCACCACATTTTCTGCATGTGTTCCCAAGATCTCCCTTTTTCTGCTGGGGCTTCCTCTCACTCAGGGAGATCTAGGGGAAGCAGGTGCAGAGCACAGGCCCTCTTATTGGAGCATCTCCTCCTTATCCTATAACCCTAGCTTCCCCATGGCAACCTCCTTCTAGTTTTTGAGCATCTGGGGGAGCCATGCATCTGTCTGTATAACACTGACTATATATTGCCCTTTGGCATTTAAAGATATATTTATTTATATATTTTAATATTTATATATTTTAAAGATATATTTAAAACTTCATTTGATTGTTAGGCTACTCGTCAGCTTTGAGATTGTGTTATGGTAAAATTCAGACTCCTGTGAAAGGAGATCTCTTTCAAAGGGATCCAAGAGGTGAAGTAGGTAAGATTTGTCACGACATGACAGGGCCACCAATGGTTCTGAGAACTGAGCAGGAGGCCAGGCCCCCTGCTGCCTAGAAAAGCTTGGCTAATGTCTTGCCTGGCTGATGCTAGAACCCAAGTGGACTTTTACATTCAGACAAGGAAGTAATATGCACCTATGCTCTATGACTCATCTTGCAATTTGATCAATGTAACAACTTAATAACTATGTTAAGTAGCACATTGGATTATTCCCATTCCATAGATGAGAACACTGAGAACAAGAAGCCGTAGGAAACTTGCTTGCAACATACTATACATAAAGCAAGGGCTATCTGCTTTGAAGATAGCATTTAAGGCATTGAAATCCATGTGAAGATAAACTCTGGTATTTTTCTATGTGTGTGTGTGAGTGTGTGTGTGTATGATTTATATATTTTAATCAAATCATACTATGTAAACGTTTTAAGAAAATGTGGAATGCGACTAACGTAGAATTCAATTTTGAGCATTTCAAATGTGTGAATCTTTGGTGTTACAGGTTTGCAGTTCAAGTGTTATTATAAGAAAAAATTCAAAGAGACACCCAGTTAAAAATAAATTCTTACACAGCTAAAGAATTTGGAAAAACTTTTAGAATCGTTAGTTGCAGTGTTTGCTTTGAAATAGGCTTATCAGGGTGGGTCATGCATGTATCTACTGTGGAGGGAGGGCCCCTGTGTTCTGCGAGCCAACTCCACGCGGCTCAGCATTCGATACACTTCCATAAGGGCACAATACATTAAGGACTCCCTCACAATTTAAAATTCTATCTCTGTTGCTTTTAAAATTTATGTTTAGAGATGAATTATTCATGTCTGTGTAGGTGTTAGGAAGCCTTATGACTCAGCACTTTTTGGAGTAAAAGGTCACTTTGGAAATGAAGCGAATATTTACTGCTGGTTTGTGGCTGGAATGTATGGGGCACAAGGGGCCATTGAAGAAGTAGATTCAGGGATAAGGCCGAGAAGTTGGAGACAGTTTTGGTACAGTACATGGTCCAGGTGTATCGGGTGGGAAAACAGAGGGAGGGAATTCATGCATTTTTTTAAACAAAAATATAATTTAAAAAATAAGCATACTCTGACCTTAAACATAAAATTAGTTCAATAAATGCAAAAGTCATTTTTTTCTACATACAGTGACTTTCAGAAAGAGAGGAGGAAATTAGGATTCAAATATCCAAAACAGGGATATGGAACTCATAGAGATTTCTAAGCCAGCTTGGAATTCTGGAAAGTGAAAAATTAACATTCCTCTCACTCTTCCATTAGGTAGTCTTTTTTTTTTTTACAAACACTTGTAGGATCAGAACAAAAGAAGTTAGTGCTCTTCATACCTCTCTGTAGTAGCCACGTGTGTGTGTTTGCTAGGATTGCCATGACAAAGTGCCACCAACTTGGTGGCTCAAATGATGAAGTTTGCTTTCTCACAATTCTGGAGGCTAGAAGTCTGGGACCTGGGCATCGAGGTTGGCTCCTGCCACCTCTCTCCTTGGCTTAGAGCCGGCCTGCCTGTGCATGTGTCTTCATCCCTCCACGCATGTTGGTCCAAATTCCTCCTTCTTTTAGGACATACATCCTATTTCATTAGGGTCCACCCTAATGATCCCGGTTTAACTCAGTTCCCTCACTAAAGACCTTTTCTACACATAAAATCCCAACATTTTGATACTCAAGGGCCAGTATGTCATCCCATCAGCTCAGCCCATAACAGAATTGTCCTAAATACATTTAGCAGAATTTTGTTTATTTTTCTTTTTTGTGTCACCAATTGTTCAAAGATTGAACTTTGTGTACAGTACTTGTATTGACAGTTTAATTTTTTTTTAATTGAAAGGTGCAAGAGGAACTGAAGGAAATCACCCTTTTATTTAGAGCAGATTTTCAGTATCAATTGTATGGAGTATAGCAAAGTTGTTAATCTCTCCCCCAAATTTATTTTCTGTAAAATAAGGTGGGTGAACAATATGTATACTTTAAATTCTAATTTCAATCTGCATTCCTAAGGTTTTATCATAAGAAAAGCAACCACAGAAACACATACAGACTCTAAATAGAAAAAGAATTTCACTTGTCTTTGTGAATACAAAACTTAGTTGCAAATTGACTTTCCACCAACGGAGAAAAAAAATCTTCAGATTGTTATTAATGGGTTTACTGCATTCAGGGAGAAAAACGAAACATTTCAATATTTACTGCAGTACTGTAATAATAACTGATTTTATCTTTTGACATAGAATGAGAAAGAACATCAATAACAGAAGTCTAGATGTGTGTTCTGAGTGTTTCCAAAACGTGTTCGTATGGAATTGTTGGCTAAGGTGGTAATGAACTCTGAGGTGTTTTTCATTTGTGGGAGAGGTTCAATTTAATTATACCAATTCAATTGAGTTTTCCTGGCCTGTCGGAACTCCCTGAAACACTTACATGAAATGAAAAGAGAGAGCATTTTCAAAGGCAAGAAAAAGAAATACTTGTTGATGCTACATTTAATTAGTCTCTAGAAATCGTCATTATATTTTAGGCCAGAAAATGAATTCTCAAAATGAATTCAGCAAATTCCCAAGTTATGGCTAAGGTACTTGACTAAAATGAAAATGCTCGTTGGAAGAATTACAAATGGAACAAAAAGCCTCAAACTTTATGTAACAAAGTCCTGTAGTTTTACTTATTTTATTTTTTATTTACTGCTCTCAGGAGAGATGGCTTATTGTCCTCTCACTGGGACCCAAGTGTATCTCTTGGCCTGATACTTACTGTTTTGTTGCCCAGCAATGTAAAAGAATTAAATATGCTTCCTGGAGGAAAGTTTCTTGACTTCAAATCCTTAAGACAGAGCCCTTGGTAGAGATTCCAACTGCTTTAGTCTTGCAGGTGAGAGCAGAGAAAGAAGCAGGACAAGCAAAAGTACCCCAAACGATGGTCATATTCTCTTATAGCATTCTCAGGAAGACCCTTCCAAGTTTCCTCTGTTATTCTTTTCCTGTTAATATCGGTAGCAAAAAAAAAAAAATCTAACAAGTTATTTTGTATCTGTTTCTTCCTCATCCACTTGACTTTTTAATCTACCTCTGAAAGTACATTCCTGGGAACTTTTTGTCCCTTGGGTGGTTTACTATCAAATTTTACAACAGTTTATCTTTGCCAATTAGTAATCTCATTAATAAAATTGTGTGACTTTTACAGGTTGCATACTAGAAAAATATTTTTATTCTGTCAATTCTTACGGAGTCAAGAAGAATGATTCTAAAAATAAGAGCAGTTTATATATCTCTCAGTCATCCAGTCAGGCAGTAGAGGAGGAAGCCGAGGAGTTTCCACCCAGTGGATTAATTTCACTGAGTCGGGCAGGAGAGCTAGGGGACTCTCCATTCTTTCTTCTTGGATTTCTGATGAGGAAATATGGGCTGGTGGGACACAGCTGTGCAACCAGTAGGGACATGGGTTTCCACCATCTGTGGGTTCCTGAACAGCATTGTGGTGCTGGTTCTTTCTCCAGAGCCCAGGGTAGCTCCCCACTGAGCATTTAGGACCTTGGCAAGCACTTGCCAACCTGAAGAAAAGAAATGAGTCAAAAAAGTGTTACCAAGGAATTAAGAAAAAACAGATTTTCAAATAGTCTTTTTTCTGACACTCAGATTCGAGAAAGGTATATGAATCCATTTATGAAATATTTTATGTGGAAAGCTAAAAATATTTAAGGAAATGTTTTTTCAGGAATGCTATTTATTATTAGGCCAGTGCTTACTTTTACTTTTCTTCACAGAGAATAAAACATGGACTCTTCAGAACAAGTCTGTTCCTAGGAATGTAGATCTCCTCCATATACAATTTTTGGAGTAACTTTTCAATAGAAACACATATTACAGTTCATGTATTCCATCTTTTCCCAGCCTTCTTGGTTTTTATTATTCCCCACCTCTTAAAATAGATATTAGTTAGTTTTCCATTACTATAACAAAGTTCCTGAGGCAGGCAGGCTTTTTTTTTATTTACCTCACAGTTTGGAAGCTAAAAGTCTAAACAGCATTGCGGAGGCTTTGGCAAGGACCCTGTTGGCTGCCTCACCTCGTGACAGATGGCAATAGGGGGAAGATATGTGGGAGCGAGAGACTGCATCAACAAACAGGAAGCCAGAGAGCACCTGGGGCCCTACAGTTCCTTCCAAACTCAGCAAGGACCTCCCTCTAAGCCCTATGTCCTAATGTCCCACCTCCCAACATATCCACACTGGGGACCAAGATCCTGACATGATCATTTAGAGAATGAACGAGATCCAAATCATAGCAATATCCATATTCATCTTCATTCCATTATTCATGCATTTTGCCTATTTGCTTTGTTTGGTTATTTTTACTTATAAACCACTATAAACTCTTGATTTCTTTCTATTTGTAGATGAAATAAGTATTGTCATTTACAAATTACAATCATGTCTTTTTTTGGAAAAATTATCGTTTTAGTGTTGCACACAAATCCCACCTCTAGGTTCCTCAAAGGCTTGGTGCAGACTTGAGCCAGTGGTTGCAAGCTGAATTCCAAGGCTCTTCCTGGCATCTGTACAAGGCCACACACATTTTGTTATGTAAAGTGACAGTTTTTAAACCACAGAAATCACAACAGTTCCTCCCCACCTCTTTCCAGTATAGATAACCAACTTCTCATTTGCAAATAAGAACAGGATGATAAAACGGTTTGTGATTGTAAACCTATGCAGGGGATTTATTTTTTAGCACTTAAATAGCAAACAGGTATAAGATCTTTGATAAGTAGAAATTAAAACCTGAAGTAGAAAATGTCTGTCTTTCGTAGATCTAAAGCCACTGTAGATCTGAGCACGTAGATCTAAAGCCACTGTGTTGGTTTGAGGGACATCATTCTTCTGTGTCTCATTGGTTCAAGTGCAACAGCTCCTACTCCAATGGAGATAGTGATGGCTGGTCCTCCCTTCAATCAGAGCAGCAAAGGAATTCTCCATGCCATTTCAGGCTACATACAAAAATTACCTTATATTAGCATTTTTTGATAAAATGTTTAGCCATTTTGAATAGCCAGGAACCTTCCATCCCATGGAGTCATTTCTTAACATGGGAGTGATTTTGGCCTGATGGCCTGATGTGATGGAAGACAAGGCTTGAATTCTTTACCTGCTTCCATCCCAGCTGCTCTCAGCTGTTCTTTATCCCAGCAATCAGACTTTGCAGAATTGTACTACAAAAATGCATGTTCCCTCCACCTTGAATTTCCACCCACTCTCATTTCCTGTGTATTGGCTGCCTCTTTGCCTTTCCTTATGACATTCGTCTAACTTTTGCTCTTTTTAAGTATGAAAGAGTATCAAAAGAGCATAAGTGGGACTTTAAGGACATTTTTTCTTAAAGGTTTCTCATCACCAGTTGCCAGTCCAGCAAGTAGCAGGGCAGGAGACTTCATTTTCCTGGGGCCTAGATTTTTCAGTGTGTCAGCCCAGGCATGTGTGTTGAACAGGGACAAGCCCAAGAATCAGCTCACACTATGGTGCGTGAGCATTGAGATTCTTGTTTGGTGGCTAGTTTTAGTAGCAAAAGTTGGTTTTTCCTTTGAATCAAATTGTGCTGGGTGATCCCTGCCAGCGCCCGCGCCAGCACAAAGGGAAACCGAGTCAGGTGAGGGAGCCGCGGATGACAAATGACTCACACACACACACACACAGAACAAGGCAAGAGACTCTTTTATTGAGCTCACACACACACACACCAAGGCAAGAGACTTTTTCTATTGAGCTCAGGTCCCTCTTTATATATGCTAAGAGGCCCTTTGTCCTCCAAGCCTATGAGGCGCATAGGGTGTGACTATTCTATTAGCATCCGGTGACTATGCTATTAGCATCCTGTGGCTACTCACAGGAATGTGGAACTTGTTACAAGATGGAACTATGGCCAAAGCCATATGATTGACAAACCTGATATTTGTTGCATATTATATACTGTGGATGCGCCCAGGCCAGCTCTCTCTCACAGATCCCCAATGTGCCCACAGATTCACAGAGCATAACATACATGAGTAGGTATGATGAGGAATATAGTTGTCATGAAAAAGCAATTTTTCTTATTGTAATATTAGGAAGTTCTTAAACAGTCATTTGACATGTGTTAAAGACCTCACGTTTTAGCCCGTGCGGTGGCTCAAGCCTGTAATCCCAGCACTTAGGGAGGCTGAGACAGGAGAATCGCCAGTTCAAAGCCAGCCTCGGCAATGGCGAGGTGCTAAGCAACTCAGTGAGACCCTGTCTCTACATAAAACACAAAAAATAGGGCTGGGGATGTGGCTCAGTGGTCGAGTGCCCCTGAGTTCAATCCCCAGTACCAAAAAAAAAAAAAAAGAAAAAAAAAAAGACCTCACGTTTTACAGAGGTTGTAGGAGATCTCCAGATTTCTAGAGTTGGGCATCGTGCCCTGGAAGAGTTCATGACATAATAAGAAGAGTGGCCATCACGTTGGCATTTAAAACAGCATGGGGTGTGAAGGAATTTTAGGGTGCAGGGAACCCAATTAGTCAAGGTGCAAGGTGATAGCCTGGTGTGTGTGTCAGGGGGAAAGGGGGTTAGTGGAAGGGAAGGAGCAAAGAAGTATTGATGTTTGGAAGATATTTAGAGGAAAGAGAATTACCAGGAGAGAAAGAAGGAGCTACTGGAAGCTTAACTGGGAAACCAGAAAAGTGTTTAGAGCTGAAATCCAAGCAAAAGGGGATTCTAGAAAAAGAGAGGGAACCATGGTGCAGAATGTTGCTGAAGGGTGAATTGAAGTGACAATGGAGAAGAATCTGAATGTGCACAAACAGAGGGAAAAGAGAAGGTGAAGACTTTGAGGCCTGTGGCAGTCAGTTGTTCAGTGACTTAAAAAGAAATCCCACCCTCATGAGCTGCGGTTTTAGCAGCATGGACATCTGGTGGGGGTGGCCACACAGGGAAGTATGGGGATTGGCTGGCTGGGTCAGTAGCAGAGATGACATTCACTGCCACAAGAAGAAACAGGTGGTCAGGAGGATTTGAAACGTCAATCCAGGTCGTTGGCCTGTTTCTCATCCTCTAAAGCAAAAAGGATGAAACTGCTGCTCATGGTGAGCTCTTTGTAGTGCCACCAAGGAAAGCTGCTCCCCCTTTATAGACCATGAGTGTGATGCTGAGCGGAAATGACAGTCTACAATAGCCACACAGCAAATTCACTCTGTGGCATATTCATCTATCACACATTTCAAAGGCATAGAAATTTATCACAAATTTCCATGAAAGCATGAAATTACTAATTACAATGTGCAAAAACTAAATTTTGTTTCAGCCAATGTCATAAAAGTTCCTTGATATTGGATAATTATAGTCTTTTTTAAATCGTTTGGCCCATAAGTCAGAAAACAATGTATCTAGCTTTTGTGCTTCAAGTTTATACTTTTTTGCCATTAGTCCCTCAGACTGATTATCTCAGTGACTTAAAACCCAAGAGCCACCAACTACTGAATTAGGTATGATCTAAGGTTTTTCCCAACCTTGTAACACTTCCATGCATCACAGGAAGGTCAGGAAGCATAGCTGTCCCACATGATATGTGAGCCATGACAGCCAAGTGTCATTTCACAATGAAAGTCCTAGAGACTGGGCACCTGTTCAACTGCTATCAAAAAGAATTAACAACCTTTAAAGACTTCTTTAGGAAAGTATGTTGGGCAGTGGGATCACAGGACTAGTTATTGCTGATGTGATTTTGGTCTATTCTTATCGAGATTCAGAAACTTCTGGGCAATTCATTTAAGATTCCTGAGCCATTGTTCTCTTCTCCAGGCAGAAGACAACTGAATTATGAGTGTTCTGTCTGAATTTGGCAGGTGTCAAAAATTCATTTTAAATCTGTGTTCAGAAGCCTTGGTTCAGTTTGGTTTTATTGTAAAGAGGTCTTCCTGAATGTGTTTTGAACAGGTTGTCAGTGGCAGTTCCAAAATGTCCCAAGGTAAATGTCAGCAATTTTTAGGAAGCTGCTAAAGGAAGCCATTGATTCTAATTCTATTTAAATGAGGCCCAGCTTGACAGCTGATCTGAGGATATGGTGGTAGATGTTTCTGGTTCACTGTTATTTAATTAAAGAACATGTAATAATGAAACATTATTTACCTTTTTGGTAGGGACATCTACTATGTGTTTATTCTTTCTTCTCCCTTTTTTTATTTGCATGGATTCCAGTAGAGATAAAATGCAAGACAGTGGGAAGATAATCCAGAGATCAGACAGGACAGAAATGCACAGCCAATGCAGAGTTTCCTCTAGGGTACACAAAGAGAAAAGCCACAGGGAAGCCACTCAGAGAAGCTCCAACACCAAACTATGTTAAAGCCTTGTTTCATTTACTCCTTTGTTCATAAACATTTATTGTAGAAAACATGGGCCAGGTGCTGTTGTAGGTGAGGGAGCTGCAAAGAGGAGGAAGAGATAGTCTTTCATACTGGGCACTTACACTCACAATTAACATTTAAACATAAGGGCAATGCAAATGAACTTCACTAAAGATTAGTTGGAAACATATTTGATTTTATCTAGATTATGGTCAGGTAGAATCTCATATTTGCATTACTGAGAAGAACTTAAGGCGATTTATTATTGTCATTAAATCAGGCCTGAGAAGAGACAGGCAGAGCTGTGTAGCTTTTCTGACTCACAAAAGAAAACCAGCGCTCTCTCTATATACGCAACAAATACACGGTTAAGTTATGATCCTTCACAAAAATCCATGCATCTCCACAGTGAGTGTTACGAGGGGCACATCTTACACTGAACCATCTAAGAATTTTTTAAAAATTTTTAAGTGTATATGGACATAATACCTTTATTTATTTAAATGTATTTACTTTTATGTGGTACTGAAGATCGAACCCAGCGCCTCACCTCCGCTAGGCAAGCACTCTACCACTAAGCCACAACCCAGCCCAGAAGAAATATTAATGAAAACATTAAACAGGATATTCACAAGAGACAAATATAGAATAATTGTATAACTTTAAAAGTCTTTTCTGCAACACAAATTAGGATTTTTATTCTTAATATCTTTAAGTAGAATATTGCAAACATTCACCATCTCCAATTGCATTCTTATTAACTCTAGAAGGTTAATTACTCTGAATCCTGCCTCTCTACCCATGTCGACAGACTCTCAACATGTTCAGCTTTGCCTTCTGATCCTCAAAGCTGCAACTCTGGGTTCCACTATGATGTATTATCTAGGACTGAGTAAGAAACATAAGACTTGTGGAAACTGGCATGTCATTGAGGTGCTAATTATAATAATGACAATCAGATGTTATTTCTGAACACTTGGTATTTACCAGGAATGTGCTAACAGCCTTATGTGCATCTTCTCATCTAGTGCTCACTATAACCCTATCATCAGTCTCATTTTCAGTTCAGAAAATGGCTTAAAGCAAGTAGCTTTAGAGTTCTCAAGATTAAGCATAAGTTGAAAGAGTTCAAAGGTTGTGCCTAAGGGTTTTTTTTTCGTTTTATTTTTTAAATGCATTTCAAGTCATAGTACATATATAGAGCTCAATTTTCCATCTCTCTGGTTGCAAACATGATAGAGTTACACTATTTGTGTCTCCATATATGTACCTAGAGTAGTAATGTCCATCTCATCAGGGGTACTCGGGGGTACTCAACCACTGAGCCACATCCCCAGCCCTATTTTGTGTTTTATGTAGAGACACGGTCTCACTGAGTTGCTTAGTGCCTTGCCCTTGCTGAGGCTGGCTTTGAACTCGTGATTCTTCTGTTTCAGCCTCCCAAAGTGCAGGGATTACAGGCATGCACCACCGCACCCGGCTCATCTCATTGTTTTTAAGATACATCTTGCTCTCCTTGGTGCGCTCTGTTGTCTTACTCAATCCTTGACACCACATGATCAGTCTTCAACATCTATTATTGTCTCCACACGATCCCTTCTCAATGAGACCTCTCCCAGGTGGTTGATGTTTTCAGCGAGGAGAAGGGATCATGTGGTGTCAATGGCCTCAAAGCAACCTTAGGAAACCAAAGCACCTAGCTCATCTGCTTCCTCCATAGGGTGATTACTCCAGGCAGGAGATGAATGAGAGGAGTCTTATACGTATAAGGCTGAGAGAAACTGTGTACTAAATAAATTAATTTGAGGAGGAAGAGATCTGAAGGCACAAGGGAAGATTTGACTCTAATGGGCTGAAATTTTACATAGGATCAATAAAAAGGAAAAAAACCCAGAGTGATTGCAAAGGCATCTCTGGAAAAGCAGAAGCAGTGGGGAGCAAGAATCAGGTGCAAATTGAATGTCAGTGAGTGTTCGAGGGTCTTTCACAATGGCATGGCAGTCCACCTCCCTTCCAACACCTCAGGGTGAGAGGTGTGCCAAATATGAGCAGGGGAAGCTGTATTTTGGAGGTGTTTGGAAGCCCATGTGAGTAATTGAATGAGTGGAGATCTTAATGTGGCTCTCAAGAAAGTGGTCATGGGGAATATTTGGGAGTTCATCCAGAGCCAAGAAGTTCCACTCTGCATGAGGAGCAGAGCCATAATGTTGCAGGGGAAATTAATGAGAAGGCAACAGGTTGAGATCACTACCCTAATATGAAGGAGAGTTCGCAGATTGCTGAATTCCTTAGAGGAAACTTGAGTGGTTTCATAAAAGTCAGGTTTAGAACCCTTGATGTGGTGCCTGGGTCAGTATGGGAGCATCGTGTGGTAGCTGTTGGTAGGGAGGCAAGTTTATTTTTGCTCACATTGTTAAGTCTCTTCTGTGCTCTACTAACTTCCTAGGCAAAGAGTAATTTTAGAAAACTAATGGCAGTTCTATTCCCCAGACTCCAAGGGACAACATTGTCATCCTCCACCTTCTGCCAGCCATTAATGGGGCACTAATACATTTTGACATAAGGGGACAAAATTGCATTCTTTGGATTCCATTTCATCTCTGTGCATTTTCTTTCCTCTTTATTCTAGCTGTTTTCATGTTATTGGTTTTGTAAAATACCAGATGGGAGAAGATCCAAGAATTTGAAATGTCATGACACCAGCCACTCTTGACAGTTTCCCCCAGAACCTTGTCAGAAATGAAATGTCTTGGGAGGTTTCTGTACACATTCTAAACTTCTTCCAATATTGAACAGCAGCAGAAGCTAGTGTTAGGTAGAGCCTTATCTAGGAGAGAATTTTCATAATCATTACTAAAATGATATTAGCTGATATTTGTTGAGCACTTACAAGGTGACAGCACTTTTTCAAAGCAGATTACATGTACTGGCTCATTTAATTCTCATTGTGTCCCTATGAGATCCATGCATTATTATCTGCATTTTACTTATGAGGAAGTGAAAGAATGGAGTTTCCTGATTGACCAGTAATTAGAAGAACTTCACTTCAAATCCAGCCAGTCTGATTTAAAGTCAAATTCTTAACCAGTTTGTGGTGCTGCCTCATTTATCTATGGTTTACACCAGGTGAAGAAAAATTCAAAGGGGTTTCCATCACAGACTTCATGATCTGAAGCCCTAAAATTTGTTGCTGGGCCTCAACTGCGGCAAAGTTTGATAGGAAGCAAAATATCAGCTGACTTAGTCAGAAGACTGGGTTTAAGGAAGTTGCTACTGGTGGGAAAACTGGATGTTTTGTAGATTGTTGAGAGAAAATGGGAGCTGGAAGCAAAAGGAGGTTGTGTGGGTGGGAATATTATGGGATAGTTAGTGAGAGTCCCATTTTCCTCTGTCTCGCTTAGCTGGTCATTCTGGAGATGAAGTAAAATTATACATGAATTTATGGAGATCTAAAAAGTTCTATTCAAATGATAGTTCCTATTGTATGTCCACTGTGTAGTCCCTGGAAGTCAGGAAGTTTGGTGGAAGTCTAGTGGTTCAGGAGGAAGCACTCTGAAGGTTAGCATCAAAGGGCATAGATGAGAACCTGGGAGATGAACAAGGAGCAGACGCTGTTGGATTTTGAAAAAAATGGTCCAACTGGTGAGCTCAAAGTCAGCGGAGCTCATGGTATGGAGAGCAGGGACTGGCTCCTTCTCTGAACCTTTTTTCCTGCTTGGCATCTGCTGTTATAACAAGGTCTTAGTCTTGGTGCCTCCTGCCCACTTAAGAAGACTAGAGCTCACTGGCATTAGGTCCACTCTTACTCAAAAGAATGGTTAAGGAGAACTCATTCAACCCCTGCACCCCCAGTCCTCCATGACAGGATATGAAGGACCACCATGTTTCATGGTTCCACCTTCCTTCTTAACTATTATATTCATAACAAAATATTTGCTAACTGCAATCTTTAGAGATCACTTAGGTGAACCTGGAAATTAAAGGAAGATTAGACCCCCTGCATTTGGGGAGAAGCATTTGGTATGGACATCATGTGGTCATCTATTAAATGTTTAAATTCTTTCCTATCTTTATACATCTAATTCTCTTTGCTGTAATCCTTATTTTTAGTCTTATCCAGAGTTATCATTTATTTACAGATTGACATACTTTTCAAATGACATGTTATTTCACTAAATATGATTATCCTCAATGCAAAATAATCCCCAAATCCCACCACACAGAAATAACCACTTGGAACATCTTGTTGAACACTTCTCTAAACACTTCTCTTACATATACAGACTCCTAAATTCTATAATTTGCATGCAAGAGCTTATGCCATGTATAATTTCCCAAGACTCTTTTCACTTTGCAATGTGTTGTAGGCAGACTTTCATCTAAACTCGTTTCCCTTCCACACATTCATCTATAATACCTGCCTTATGCTTTCTTATTATATTTACCATGGTTTCCTTAGCCATGTCTTCGTCCATTGTTTACTGATAAAGAAAACGAGTCTTGGAACCAACAGAGATCATCAGACTCTGCTAACTCCAATGTTATGGCTTCACTGACACATCTGTGGGATTCTTGATCCATTGACTAGAGAGTTGGAGCTGCTTAGAGGAGCACTGGGTAATAGAAAGAGCACAAAGCTGACATGGGAGGAGAATGAGGCCCCGTTCTCAGCTCTGCCACTTGGCAAACATGTGACCTTAAAATCACTTTACCTTTCAGAACCTCAGTTTGCTGATCTGTAAAATGATGTGAGAATGCATGATACTTGAGCTCTATGCCACCACGTTGTAAATACTATTCTTTCAAACTAGATCTCTGATTACCTCTGAAGTGCTCATGTCAGCTTTATTCCTGAGTACTCTTCAGTGTCCAGTGCAAGGTTGATACAAAGTAAACACCTAACAACTACACTGTGAATGATTGACGGTCGCAGCCACTGAATCTGTTGTCTCAGCTTTTCCCCAGGACTGCCCAACTCAGGTCTCCTATTGGCTAGGTTTTAGCCCAGTGAACCTCAGACCTTTTAACCTGCCTACTATCTCACTTTAGAAGGGGCATTTATATCTGCATTTTAAAACATCTTAAGTGTGTGAGTGTGAAAGATAGGGAGAGAGCTGTGTATGGATGTGTGTGGGCATACACACACATACACACACACATATATATACATACATATATACTCTATCTATATATCTATGTATATATGGATATGTATATTATTTTTAGATAAGTACAGTTGAAATCTACATGGAAAGTATTACTATTGTTTGCCCTGAAGTGAGATTTTAGATAAGAGAATGAGATTAAATTATTTTTTCACTTCGTTTTCCAGAGTTGCAATGAGATTACGTGGGTGTGTGTTCAGGTGTCTCTGTGTGTTTGAGGTGGGTCGAGAGCAGTGTCCTGAGGTCTAAAGCAGCTCCTTCCTTCCAGCCGTTCTTTCCTTTCCTTCCTTTTCTCCTTCCCTTCCTTCCTTACTTCTTTTTCCTTCCTTCCCTTTCTTCTCTTATTTGCCTTCCTTTTCTTCCTCTACAGAAATGAAGAGTAATGCTATTCTTTCTGTTTTGGTCAGTCGTGACTTTCATCACTTTCATATAAAAAATGAGCAGCAATCCTCTATGTGCGAAACTTTGCTCGACCAATGAAATCTAAATATGAGGTGGCATTTAAGGACAAGCTAGGACCGTGTTATATTCATACATTAAAGAAACTTGTAGATCCATAGTGGAAGTGACGAAAACAAAGTTCTTCCACTCAACTTGTGCCCAGGATGAAACTTCTTTGAAGATATCATTTAAGAAAAATCCAAGGAATCTAGTTACAGACATTCTGCGGGTGAACGGGAAGCTTGAGGAAGTTAGGTGCTATCCCCTTTGTTTAATATGTGTTAATAAATTTAACCTGCTTGAGTTAAATTTATTCAAAATGAATTACATACTTCATTTTCTTCCTAATGAAGTAAAGTACACCATACATACTTACTTTTTATTATGGGGTGCTCAGAGGTACCTTCACATGCTTTGAGTGACAGGTGTTTTCAGAGACTATTCAATAGAATTTCAATCGTAGTTCTGTGCTTTCTGGGTTCTTATTGTGTCCTTTTAATTGGTTTGTCTCTCTCTTCTCAGGGTAGGGCCACTTGACTACTGTGGCCCTATTTACCTATCATTCTTTATAGTTCCATTCTACTTCTATTTCCAATTAGCCACGTCTAATTTATTATGTAACAAAACACATGATTTCATTAAAATTTTAATAAATTAATAGAAAATATTATATAATGTGATCTCCAAAGGTCATTTTCTGCTGGTTTTCATGTTATTAGCTAAATTGCAGGTGTGTTTGGTTTCTGGAGAAGTGTTCTCAAGGTAATCATTGTTTTCTGATAAACAACCCACAATTCTGGGTTACAAGTGATTTTTTTCTTCTAAGCCAGAAGAGATGATGTGGTCCATAGTCCCTCCAGGTACATGACTCCCAGTTCTATTTCCTCATTTGTATCTGACCACTTGGTTCTTGTTTTGCAGTCCCCAGTCTGTCCCAGATCGCCTGAGGATCCGAGTGAACAAAATCAGTTTACAAGACTATGAAGGATTCCACTACGACAAAGAGAAACTTCGGGAAGCTTGTAAGTTGCTGGTGCCTATAGGTTTCTTGTGATCAGCCTATCTTCAGATTCTTCTTTTTTAAAAAAATTTTTTTAGTTGTTGATTGATCTTTATTTATTCATTTATTTATATGTGGTGCTGAGGATCAAACCCAGTGCCTCCTACATGCGAGGCAAGCGTTCTACCACTGAGCCACTATCCCAGCCCCTATCTTCAGCTTTTTGACCCTCTGTGGTTTGATAAGTAGAGTCACTAGACCTTGTGTCTGGAAATGTGGCTAGGGGAGTATAGTGGCATGCAAACTCCAAATGATAATCTGTGGGCTGCAGAAAATGGAACTGGGAAAGGAAAGCATCAGAGTTTAGTCACTCAGCTGCAACAGCCATGTCAGGAGCTCTCAGCTCGTTCACCACTGTCAGTCTCAGTGTTGCCTTCACGAGGAAAGCAGGAATCAGGTAAGACTACATGGCAGAGGAACTCCTGCAAGCTCTGGAGGCAACACAAGTCTCCTGCTGGAGCCTGCATTAGCAGATACTTCCCTCATTCTTACATAAGGGTGGCAAAGTTAGCCACAAAGGCACATCCATTATTTTTAGTTACCATGCTGTGGTGGGATGTCAGAGAACAGCCCACAGGGCGCAGAATACCAGGATGATAGAGTGATTCATGGAGGATGAGATATGTGGTTTCTGAAGTCTCAGATTGAGTCATCATATGATTTCTCCATGTATATATTCTTGGTATACTTAATTGAACACATAGCTATTTGTCAGTTTCCCTCATCAATCAGTATTTGTAGGACACTTTTTATATTTTGGTTACTATTTTAAAATTCTAAACTTCTGAGATCCTTCTTAATTGTGGGGGCCAACAGTCAAGTGCAATATGATCCAAGAAGATAAGAAGACCAGTGTCCAAGAGAACAGGCTAGGCTGCCACCAAAAAGAAAGCAGTTTTATATAGAACCAAAGATTGATTAACCAAATCCCAATTGGTGTCTCAATGTGAACTGATGGGAAGTGTAGAAGAGGCAACTAGTTAAGATTGGAAGGAATGGAGTAGCAGAAGCATTCCTAGGTTAATGACTTCCGAGTTCTGAGTTCTGATTTCTGGCTCTGATCTTGGGAGAGTGGTAGTGAATGGAAATCCTGAGGTCAAGGACAGTCTCAGGTAGATGCAAGTGCTTCTACAATCTGGAATTGGCAAGAGCAAGGACACTTTTTCCCTGGTGGCCGAGTCACAGAATCTGCTAGAGAGTTCTCTGTGAAATCTCTACTTTCTCAATTCTCTCAGCTGCTTCAGCTTCCTCAACCCCTTGGGGTGTTTTCCTGAAATTAGGACCTTTGTTTTCTTCTCAGCTCTCATTTCTACCCTTCTCACTGCTTTGATAGGAAATGGGGAGCTGGAGGAAGAGTAATTTTCTGCAACTCTGCATTTCTTCTTTTGGTTAACAACATCTTACATTTTCTAATGTGAAGAGATTATAAATAACAGATCTGTACCAAAATCCAATTGAATCCATTGAGTGCTAGACACATATATTTGCAATGGGAGGTATAGCTACAATGTAAATTAAATGGACTTTTAGAAGCTTCCAGTTATAAAGAATAGTGTTTTATGTTTTCTTTTTCCAAACTTCCAAATGAGTAGCTTGCAATTTTTAAAAATAATAAAAGATAATGGATTTTGAGTAATATTTTGCAACTTACCATCTGTTCTCAGTTGGGAGTAGGGATACAGTTGAATTTTTTTGGCCAAAATGAAATTTGAGGCTTATCTATGGTTTCAGTGATCTGTCCTATCTTTCCTGTGGCGTTATCTGTCCACTGTTGCCAGAGGCAATTGTGATTTGAGTTTTTTCCAGGAAGATGACATTTCCTGGCAAGAGCTTTACTCATCATATCTTACGTTATCAACTTCTATGTGAGAAAACTTCTTAAATTGGGAGAAGTAACTTGGCATTAATATAGGTCAATGAAATCAGCAGTGTCTTTGGAACCCAAAAGGGCAAGTAAACTCCCAGAGCACTAAAGGAATTATTCTACAAATCCAAGTTTTAAGAAACAGAGGGAGTGAGTCCTTTTAGACCTTTCATTTCTTCAAGCAAACCTGTGGCTGTTTGCCATACCATTTACTACATTCTTATAGGGGTATCTGGATGGTTGTTCATATCAGATTGTAAACTGGAATGTTTGCTGGGATGTTGATGGTCTAACAAAGCCCTGCTTTTGTCTGCAGTAAAGGGTGATAAAATAACATGGAAGCCCTTTTAGTTGCTCTGCTTATTTTGGTATAGAAAAAGATGACTAGACCATTTCAAATACTTCCCATTCCCCTACCATTTAGCTCCATCTCACCTAAGGACATTCTTTCTAAACTAGCAGCATGGACAGGTTGTGTCCTTGACAGTCCTTCCCTCAGCTCTTGTCCATAGAGTTCAGACTTACTTAAAACACCTGGAGTCTCCCTCACTGGTTATGATTTATTAAGCTCCAGGTTGATGGTTATGATTTGTAAGAGGGGAAAGTCTATTCAACTGAAGAGGGAAAAGATATAGGGAAAGTGGCCATGTTTAAAAAAAATCTTAAGAAAATCCATAATAATGACAGCAGAAAATCACTACTGTCATCTGAATGAAGTATATAAATGGATTATTAATAAAGCATATAATCATACAGTCTAGGCAAAGGATAATCAGTTTTTGAAAATCCATTTTATTTCTGTCTCCAAAAGAGTTTAATTGGCATGACATATATTTTTATATATTGAATAGCTTGACACTGGCCAAAATTTAACTCTAACCCATGAAACCTGTTAAACTTTACTTTTGCACTTACTTTACACTTTTGAATTGCTATAGCAATTCACAAGAGTTTAGGGCCTAAAACACAAACAGGTAAAATCAATTTTGGGCCAACTGAAAACAGATGTAGTCTATAAAGATAAGAGGGGGCTAATATTTGGTAATTGTGTATCAAATATAATTTTCAGCAAAGATTTTCTCAATATAATGGATATTATCTAGACACATATAGTATATAATGTATACTTTCTCAGTTTATTGGTTGAGACTAATGTTATTAGGATTGCACTCTAATTATGTACAGCAATTTAGGCATTTTCACTAATGGAATTTCCTTGATAAGTGATTTAGTAGAAAATTGATGAATGTTTGTGTTTGAATCTCAGTTGCAACCTTGGTGAAGTACTTTAATTTCTCTGATGATCAAATCTCTCATCTTTAAAATGAGAATATAATTGCAACTCCATAGAGTGCTGAGGTTAAAATGTACTCTTGTATATGAAACCGCTGGTGCTCAGTCTTGCACATTACCATGCTCTCCAGAAGTGGCAGCTAGGTTATTGTGATTGTAGTTGTTAAAGAGCTCTACTGTCACTTTACCCATCAGTCTTCAGGTCCATAAGGCTACGTTCAGTGTGAGGACTTGTTACGGTTTAGATATGAGATGTCTCCCCAAAAGCTCATGTGTTAGGTATTATCCAGGAAAGTTCAAAGCTGAAATTATTAAATTATGATAACTATAAACTAATGAATGGATTATTGTTGTATTAATAATTTGAATAGATTTTGGGATGGTAAATATAGACAGGTGGAGCATAGCTAGAGGAATAGGTAACTTGGGGTGTGTCCTTGGTTATTATATTTTTTTTCCTGACTCCTCGTGCTCTGTCTCTGTCTCCATCTCTCTCTGTCTCTCTGTCTCTCTGTCTCTCTCTCTCTCTCTCTCTCTATCTCTATCTCTCCTCTCTCTGTCTTCTGCATGTCCTCAGCTGATAGCTTTCTTCCACCACACCCTTCCATCATGATATTCTGTTTTATCTTGGGCCCAAAGCAATGGAGTTGGCTGACCATGGACTGAATCTCCAAAACCATGAGCCCAAAGTAAACTTTTCCTCCTCTAAGTTGTTCTTGTCAGGTATTTTGATCAGTGACTAAAAGCTGACTAACACAGGGCTGACCTTCAAACTGGAGCAACACCCTCCAACTCCCTTTCTTGCTTTGAAAAACAGAATTGAAAATATTAATAAATATAGTCATTCCTTGGTATCAGCAGCAGATTGGTTCGAGGACCCCCTGTGGATACCAAATTCCATGGATATACAAGCCTCTTAAATATAAAGCATATTATTTGCATATAACCTATGTACATCTTCCCATATACTTTTAATCATCTCTAGATTACTTATGACACCTAAAAACAACATAAAAGCTATGTAAATAATTATTATACTGCATTGTTCAGGGAATAATGACAAGAAAAAAGTCTTACCTTTTATTTTTTTCATTTGTCTGGGGAGTTAAATGGTAACAGTTATGATCCAACTACTGTCGATTGAAAATAACTGTGAAATATTGAATTCACAGATTGGAAACCCTTTCATATGTATGGCCAATTGTATCTTAGAAAAGTTAGGGGGAGAAAATGTATATAATCATTCAATGTGCTTTTGTTGTGGCTATTGGTACAATAACAAGACACTTGAAAGCATAGTGCATGGAAATTCCATGTCCATGTTTGATATGACCAGATATCTGCAAATTCTTGTTCTTTAAGTATGAGTACATTCTCTTAATTGTATCATCTGATCCACATCACTGAATTATTTTTAAATATGCTTTCTATTTTGGAATAAATTTAGATTCATAAAAAAAGTTTTCAAAGATATTAGAGTTAGTTAGATTTTCATGATGTATTTGTTATGCTTATGCTACTATGGTATGTTTGTCAAAGAAACTGATATTGCTACATTACTATTAGCTACGCCCTTGGACTTTCTACTCTAAGATTCAGTCCTGGATACCACATTGCATTGAGTTGGCATTTCTTCCCTGTCTCCTCTGGTCTGTGACAGTTTTTCAACCTTTTCTTTTTTTATATATATATTTAATTTTTAGTTGTAGGTGGACACAATAGCTTTATTTTATTTTTATGTGGTGCTGAGGATCAAACCCAGTGCCTCTCGCGTGCTAGGCAAGCGCGCTACCACTGTGCCACAACCCCAGCCCTCAACCTTTTCTTTTTTTTTACCCCCACCAGTCACCTTGATGGTCTTAAAGAGTATTGGACAGGTATCTCATAGAATATCCTCTAATCTGGCTATGTCTGTTGTTTTACTCATAATTAGAGTGCAGTGATGGTTTCTTGGAAAGAATACTGCAGAGGCAGAGCACCCTTCTTGACCATTCTGTTAGGACTTACCTGATGCCTACATGATGTCTCTGGCAATGTTGACCTGATTGAGAGGTTAAGATTGTATTTCCAAGGTTTCTCTACTGCAAAGCACTACTTTCATCTCTTCCTTACTCTATCCCTTGGTAGTAGATGGATGGACCACTGGAGTTTTCATCGCTTCCAGTTTTCGTATTTGACTTCAGTTAAATTCAAAAATACGTAAAATTGGTGGAGTCATTCAATCATCATGCATTCATACTTTGCAGCAGCTTCATATTTGCATCAGTTATGTACAGATACCCTCTGAGATGATATGCATTGAAAATGAAACCAAAGCATCTCAGAGTATAATATCATTTATTCAGAGCACATATATTGTGTTCTTAGTGTGAACAAACAGTGGTTGAAAAACAAAGCAAAACATAATTAGTCTCCATTTGCTGGAGCTTTTTTCTCATGTACCTATTTTCCTATTTAAATAGCAAAAATAAAAGGTAAAATACATACATGCAAGAATGAGCAAAGCCAGTCTAACCACTAATTAGCTGTATGACCTTGGGCCATGTATTTGTCTTCTTCAGGCTCAGTTTTTTTTTTTTTTTTTAATCTGCTAAGTGCAGTGGTTGAATTAAGTATTTCTTAAGAACATATTATAATAAATTTTTTGCCCTGTAGAAATTATATAGGATTTAAACCTTTCCTCTGACTTGTTCCCTTAGTGAAGTTTGTGAAGCTTCAACATAGCGCATGAGTTTGAGCATTAGAGAATTGTGTAAATGCTTTTTGTCTCAAGAATTTGCTAAAAATGCTGATTATTTTTCTCTTGATTGCTTCATCTAAAATGGAACCTCCCCATGCCCCTGCTTAACAAGTTGACAACAGGGCTATTGAGCAGAGATGTGGCCTCCATCTGAAGAGGTGGGCAGCAGGCATTCCAGTTGGAAGTCCATCTGGGGAGTTCATGATGTCAGTTTGTCCTGTGCAGGTCATGGCTCATCCTTTCCCAAGTGTGTTTATGTTTAATTTTACTTTCACTTACTGACTCCATGCTTTGTTTCTTTTACTGTTTTTCCTTCTCTTTTGTTTATTCTTTCTATTTATCATTGTATTTAAAAATGTAATATTAATTAAAATAATACATTAACACATTGCAATATGTTGTAAACTAGGCAATATCTTTAATATGCATGTCATGTAATTTAGTTCTCTCTTATCATCCTATGATAGGCAGTATTGTTATCCTCAGTTCACATATAAAGCAACTGAGGCATGGAAACATAAGGAAACCATAGAAGGGGTTGGCATTCTGAATACTTAATGACTGTGCTCTGTTTCATCCAAGTTGTGCTTCTGATTTTCTTATGTAAAGCATATTTAAGAGTATAAGTAAAGATATATATATGTCACTCATTTATAATACCATTTCAAATGCCATTTTACATTTTTATTTAATTTTTAATTGATACATTACAATTATACATAATAGTGGAATTCATTGTGATGTAATTGTATATGCACATAACATAATTTAGTTCATTTAATTCCCCAGTACCTCCCACATTTTTATATTTAAACTGACTTTAATTTACCATACTTTGACTTACCAGAAATTTTTCTGGTTTGGGGTCTCCTTTCAATCTCAGATAAATCACCCCCAGTCACAAATTTAACACATTTATTGACTGCTTTTCATATTTCTAGCACTATTTCTATACTGAGAAGTGCTCACCCTCATAGAGTTTACTTTACTTTTTGTTGGGGAGACAAACAAATTAATACATAATAGAACATAGTAGAGAGTGCCATAGTGACAGGAGAGTGACAGAGGATCCTGTCACTTGATAAGGAGATCGAGGAGAGACTTCTGAGGAGATGACATTTAAGCAGGGACTTGAATGCAAAGAGTGTGCATGCGGACAGAAAGGAGGTCTGTGAGGATGAACTGGGTTCCTTGGGTGGAAAGGAGCAGGGAATGGTTTTGAATTTGTGGGAAAGGGCCAACATGTGGAGAGGGCTTGTTGACCATGGAGAGTGTGATGAGAATGTGTCAGAACTATTTGAAGACTGGAACAGGCCTGGATTTGTTCTGAATAAATCTGACTGCTGATTGGAGAACTGACTCTGACAGATTGTAAGCATGTAAACAAGTCAACAGACAGAAGGCTGTATTCCAGGTGAGAGATGACAGAGTGAGAAAGTTACACTAGTAGCGTTGGAGAGAAGCTGCTGGTATCTGGATACCTTCTGGAGGCAGCACTGGTAGGTTGAGTAGAATGCATGTTAATAATGGTAATTGGATTTGGTTAGAGATTGGTTTTTATTAACCTCACAAGAGGTTGTGGATTGAAAAAAAAGGGAAGGTAAATAGTGTGTCCATGTGCAAATGAAAGTAAAGGAAATAACAGTCCAAATTGCTCTTTTGAGATATTTACAGAATGGGGAAGAAAAAATGGCCTGGTAGCTGGAAAAGAATGCAGAATCAAAGGACTCTTTTTCTAGTTTATGAGATATTTTAGCAGGTGAGTATACTGATGGGACTGATGTAGGACAGATGAGGCTGGACACCCAAGGAATTAGCAGGAAGCAGGTTTCTTTAAGCTGCCACAGTCCAGAGGGGCTATCACCTAAAATGTCTGGACCTCAAGTCTGGAAATTCTTTTATACTCAGTGGGCTTGTTACATGGCAGTAGTGGGAACAATTACTCTTTGACCCATATTCTTAGGCTAGACAGAGGTTTCCCACCTTTTGTCTGAAAACTTGGCATTTACAAGAAAGAGGAAGCTACAAACCACAATGCTATCTGCAGAAATTTTTGCTGATACCCTGTTGACACCCTTTGTAAAAATCTTTCTGACAAGAAGAGGAGCTTAATTATGGCAAGGGTCTTTTGGGTGAGGGTACCTGGTCTGCTTCAGGACCAATCCACTAGAGAAGCAGAGTTTGATTCAGAAGAGGTCAGCTACCAGGGCAGTGCCCTTGGGCAGGTGGTGAGGTGGGGTATGAAGAGGGAGGAGCCAGGTCCTGGAGTACAGAGAGGGACAACAGAGTAGGGGAGAGGCATACAAGTAGATTGATGGATTTGGAACTAGGGAGAAGCAGAAACTCTAGTCTGATGACTTTAATCTCCTTAGTAAAGTAAGAAATGAGCTTATTAGGTACCAGTAGGGAAGAGAGAGTGCCAGTGTTCAGGAAGAGACAAGAAAGGTGGAAATTGTCCGGTTGAGAGAAACGAAGAGGGGTCCAGGCAGAATTGCTGGGCAGCGCTTTAGAAATGGATCACTGAATTCACTGGCTTTTCATAAGCACCTGGAGCCAGACCTGTCACGTTTTGGAGTCTTGATGACTATACTCTCTGTCTTTCTACTTTCAAAGGACTCTGATGCCAGAGGAATATCAGGCTGAAATATGTTCTTATTATTAATAAGAATTCCTTTGTTATATGTGATCCAAAGCCTTGCTTTGTCTCTAAGGAAATAAGATATGCTTGCAGAGCTTTGCTGTATTAGAAATTCATAATGTTCAGTCTCAGACAAGGCAATGAGCCTAAAGTGTTGAAAATGATATTTGATCCTTCCTTCATTGTTAAATCTTAGCTTTTGGTAATGAGAATAATCAATTGCAGGTACATTCCTAAGTCTTTACCAAACCAGAATTTTTCCTTGTAGTTGATTTATCTTATGTAACATACCCACAAAATAATGACCGATTCTTATTGCTTAATACTAACCTAGTCCATGAAGTTGTCTTACCAATTTGACGACCCCAGGATATAAACTCACATGGTCCTTATCTTCTCTTTGAAGGCTTTCTCCTAAGATACTTATATGAAACTATCACTTTTTCATTTGTCATGTTAATTAGTGAGTGGCAGTGGCAGTCATGACCAAGTCATGACCATCATGTTTAATGATAAATAATAACCACCACTTCCATTTTGTTCAGTGCTTCATGGTTTATAGGGGACTACTGCACACACTGGCCACATACATTATCAAAAGGACACCAGAAACATGGTCTCACTTGGGGTCACACTGCCAGGATGGGATTTTCATATGAAATTATATCTTTATAATTTATATATACTTCCTACTATACCCTATTGTTCATAAACACTTAGCTGTGTACAAATAGAAGTATACCATTTGGAAGAATTGGGGGCCATTGTTCTTGACATAGGTTGGGTTCACTGGGAAACAGACTTTGAGATTGAATTTTGTGGGCCAGGAGATAAATGAGGGTTTCCCAAGAGGGAGCCACAGTTAATGCAGGGCGAGGAACATAGGACTGGATAGAGGGAAGAGTTGAGCTTTGATGCAGCTGCAATAGAGGATTCCTGCAAGGGCCTTGGATCTGGGACAGCCACTTAGAGTTGTCCCAAGGGAGGAAAAGGTTATTGATACAGGTCAGGCTCCCCCGAGGGAGGGAACAAACCTCGAGTGAGACAGCTTCCTTCTTGGAGAGGGACCTATATGGGAGTTATAAGCAGAAATTCATCAGCAGGGGGCCGTTCCCCTTTGTCCCTCAGCATGCCTCTGGGTGCAGTCTCAGCTATCATTCAACACCTGATATTTGAACTAAAACTAGAATTTTTGAACTAAGACACATACAAGAGTCCTTCATTCATCTCTTCATTTAGCAATGTTAATTTCAAATAGGTATATCAGGTACTATTCTTAGGTACTGGGGTCTAGCTTAAAATAAGCTCTAGCCCCCCAATTTCTCTCTTTGTGTCTTCTGACCTGACCTTTGTACTATTTAGGAAATTCGAATACAAGTTAATTACTTTCTTCAGAAGTATGTGCAAAAGGAATAGAAACCCAAAATAGGGATACTGACCTTTTCTTACATGCACCTTCTGGCATTGAACCACTGGCACACCCGGTGTTCTCCATTTGGGTTCTGAGTAATTAAAAGTGAAAACCAAAATGCAAGAAAGGCTAAACTTCAGGTGATTTCTAGTGGAACACTGTAGTCAAGAGAGAGAACATCAGAGATTGGTTCTCAACGAGATGGATATTCCTTCTATATTTATCCAATTTATGGCTAATGATACTGAACTGAAACAGGAGCCAGGTTGGAAATGGGAACTTAGTCAGAAAACATTCTGATTGTAGATTGGCTCAGAACTACAATGTGATGTGATACATAGACAAAAACCACAGGCCCTTCAGAATTTATGCCAGAGGAGGGCACTGTTAGTACCTACTGGGTTTCCTGCATCCCTGGTCCACTGCCACTTTCCCAGAGTCACCTGGCAGCAGAATGAGAGATGGCCTCTAGGATGTCAGCTGCTAGGGTTGTTTGCTCTATTTCACATCTCCTTATGGCAGCTGCCTGGCCATTATTTATTTACTCTTTTTGCTTCCAAAAAGAGACTTTGGGCCCCTTCAGATGACTTTAACAAAACATTCTGTCATTAATTCTTCAAATTTATCCAACCAACATAGAAATTCCAGGCTGCATGACTGCCCTAGCATGTACTTCGGGGTGACCTTGCCCATCACCATATAGGTCAACAGGGTAATGTTGAAACTGTGGAAGAGATTTGAACCAGTATGTCTATAATCATCGTTTCATGTATTTAAGTTTTAGATATGGTTATTTTGGGGCACTTCTGATTTCATCTGTTTTGCATTTATTTGCCTGGACGAGCTATGAAACCAACATTACAATGTCATGGTCAAATATTTGTTACCTCTTACCCAAATACCTGAGGACTGGCTATAAGACTCTGTAATGGTTCTTCCCTACAGGTAAGAATTCTGCAAATACTAATTTCCTGATGGAAACTTACATTATTTTCCGATGCCCATTATCAAGTCCATTTTAGGGCCTCACAGACAAGAAGTTTCTATCACATTTTTTACTGGGTATAAACTCCAAGAAGTTATGTTTAAGTTATTTTTTTGTCCTAGAGATTCATTGCATGTAACATTAGGCATCTTCATTGAAATGGAATTTTCTCCATCAAAAGTACATATTTACATTATGTCAGTAAACTTTCATATGAAGTAGGAAAATTATGACATTTTATAATATGTTTGACATTTTCTTGGTACAGTGTATTAGAAGACAGAGGTATTTGGGCCTTTGCCCATACCTTCTCCTGGGTTACTGGTAATATGTGAACCACAGTCATCAGAGTTGGAAAAAATAAAATAAATGCAGACGTAGTGTCCATGGCTAGATAACACTGTCCATATGGCTCCTTTTGTCTTTGTCCAGAAGTCTAGGCTGTAATTCTGCCATTTATTTTTGCTGGGTTTTTCTTGCTTGCTTCTGCTTTTCCATTTATTATGCATTGTGTGCTGATACTTCGAAAAGAAGAAAGAAAAGGATCTGTCACTGACAGACTCCTGAGGTGCTATGATCTGGGCTTTTGCAGGATGTCTGGGGAGGTGTAGTGTTCCCGTTCCTCCTCCTTCCTCTGCTCTTGGTTCTTCAGCCATCACAACAATATTCTTTCCCCAATTCTGTCTAGAATATAGTCCAACTCAGGACCCCTTTTCTGGTTTTGGAGGTGTTACAAAAGTACATAAGTGGTCCCTCGAATCCATCGTCACAGTGTTCTTAATTTTATATTATTTTCACAATCCATTTCTTTCTGTTGCCTTCTCTGCTCTCTGATACTTTCTCCAGCTCAGCAGGCCACAAGTCCACCACAGTGTTATGCAAGTGGCCACACAACTTGTCTGTGATCATCTTTGCTCCTCTGGCCATTTATTTGATCATGAAAGAGTTGATTCTGTAACTGAACATCCCTCTCATATGTTTCTCTTCTGGCCTTTTCTGATATTCTTTCATTCCAGACTTCACTGTTGCTAACTTCACATACTGCAGTGGCTTCCTAATTCATCCTCTGCCATTCACCTTGCCTTCCATCAATTTCTCTTCCATATCGCTGCCAAAGATATTTCTGCAGTTTTATTAAAGAAAAGGGTGGGAGATTTTTTTAAGCACTGAGATGAGCTGCTAGAGAAGTACTGCAGGACATTGGGGTTGGAGGTTGTTCAATGTAATCAGGATGTCTGTGTTGCTACTAGCCTCTTACTACCAGCAATTAGTTAGGAAACCTGGAGACAGCCACTCTAGTTTTCATTATGTTTATTTTTCAAAAGGATGATTCCTTGGGAAGTTTGAAATGAGTTACATTTCATAAGTATTCATGATTTTCAGAACTTTCACCCATTTTTAATTGCAGGGTTATAAAACCGGCAAGAGGCAGGGAAATGATTTATATCTCAAGAAGTGTAAAAATAATTCACATTTGGAAGTTTGCCAAACAAATGCTATTAGAAACAAGGGGTCAGGGGCCTCTGGTCAGAACTCTGTCTGAAGTTTAGCTGAGGGGAGTGTTAAGGATGTCCTGGTCAGTGTAAATCTGAAATCTTCACCTTCCGTTGGAGCTATTAGCATTTCCCCTTCCTTTTGAAAATAAAGTCTCAACTTCTTAGTACAAAAAAAATCAAGGCTCTGACCTCATCCTCACTCTACTTTGCTGTGTACCTGCCTATTTCCTTAATTCTTAAACATTTATTTCTTCTCATACCTTTTGTTTCCAAGAATGGGTGAAGACAGACAATGACCTTTGTCTGAAAAACTCTTGTTCCTCTTGTCAAACTACCTTATTTTTTTCACTTTAGAGTCAACGCCCATGGGAGTCTGGTCCTGGGTAATGTGTAGCTGTTCTATTCCTAAACACATTTAGTAGTTGTCTATCTGAATTCCTGTCACAAGGATGTCCTTTGGAGGATATTTTATGTACTCCTTTCCTCCTCTAGGTCTATGAACACATGGAAGGCAGGTCCTGTGTCTTAGTGTGTCTGGCTCTTGGCACTAGAGTTGTCCCTGGCACCAGACAGTCCTTAAACTGTTTGCTGAAATCATTAACTGAATGACTGATAGGCCTTAAAAATATTTTGGCACAATATCTTGTACATGCAATATATGTGTGCCAAACTAAATGCAAATAGAAACTATAAATGGCTATTTGAGATTATAAGGCATAAGCATTTAAGAGGATTTTTTAAAGTGAGTTGTATGTTCCTTGTGTGGACTTCTTAAGCACTATACTTTTGGGATAAAAGGCAGAAGTTGCCGTAGTTTGAAACTCAGATTTGTAGAGAACCAGATAGTTTCTGAAAAAAGCACCTTATAAATCTTATTCTCTACTAGAATACTATGAAAACTATGGTGTCCTTTTATCTTGTGGGTGACATTTCTCATTAACTATGGACAGGGCTTGTTTAAGCTCAAGCTAGGAAATCCAAACTCTAGAATCACTTTTAATCACAAGAACCAGGGGTAGTGAATATCTTTGACAGACCCCAGTCACCAGGCATAGTAAGGCAAGATGTAAAGTTCTCAGGGTGTTTCCTTTTTTATGCTAATCTGCTTATTAGTAGCTCCTTACTGGTTCCAGGTCAGCAAAACGTACCTGGGGCCCACAGGAATTGGATTGAAATATTGCTGATTCTGCCTATTATCAATAAAAATTGCATCCCTGATAACTTTGGCTCATTTCATACTAATTTCGAACTACATTTAGATTGTTAACAAGATACTAAATGCTTAATATAAACTCTCTTTTTTTTTTGTCAGCAAATCTAAAATTGATCCTTAAGCAAATATCAAAGTTTAAAAATTGTGTCTATATAGTGCTAACACAAAATACAATGACTCTACAATTATTGTGGATATCTGACAGTTTACATTCTTGTTCAATGCTCTTTCCAGTTTTATGACTTTTTAATCGCTTATTTATTGTTCTTTTCAGAAAGTGATAAGCTTATTTTTTTTTTTTTGGACTTGACAAAATCTCTTCAATTATACTATTACTTGTGTGTTTATTTAGAATTTAAAACCCAACCTTTGCAAACCCTTACAGTTTCTGAGAAGCTTGTCTGTAAAGTAAGGTATTACACCTTCTTTTAATGATCCCATTAAAGATAGTTCTGTTTGTGCTTTGAATAAGTAAATGGCTCTATTTAGGTGCAATACTGTTTTAACAGAATTACACTGTAATAGCAAAAGTGTCAGATAATTAAATCCTTTCTTTTTCTAACCTGCTGAGCTGTTGGCCCTTCATTTCCACAGTGATACCTTGCAGAGAATGAATTAACTGCTGTGAGTTTTCTCCCTTTTTACAAATCCCATTATCAGTTTCATGGTGACTTAGTGTCAGAGGTGTCTCTCCCTTGCTTTGGTTCTGAGGGCCTTCATTTGTGTTGCAGAGCAGCCAGCTGTGATTCCCCTCATGTTTTTGTAGGTTTGGTAGATTCTTTTATTTACTTACTTTAGTTCAGGTGTGAGGCTTTGGCAACACATTATCTGCTACAGAAGTTCGCACCTAAGGTCTGCTGAAATTGCTTTGAAGGTTTGGAAGAAAAAGGGATGAATGTAATAAGGCTTAGGAAAGTGACCAGATTTGCTGTGGGTATGTGCTTTACAGGTGCTGACTTATCTTCACAGCAACCAGGGAGGTATACTCCACTCTCTCTCTCTCTCTTCTTTTTTTTTTTTTTGGTAGTGGAGATTGAACTCAGGGGCACTCGACCACTGAGCCACACCCCCAGCCCTATTTTGTGTTTTATGTAGATTAACGCCTCGCCATTGCTGAGGCTGGCTTTGAACTCGAGATTCTCCTGTCTCAGCCTCCCAGAGTGCTGGGATTATAGGCTTGTGCCACTCCACTCTCTCTTTTATTACCTGGATACTGCATTTTGAAAGAAGAGAGCAAGCTAAGCACGTTGAGCAATCAAAATGATCAAAAGTGTCTAAAATAATTATGATTATTTCTAAATATAGTTATATAACAAAAATAAACATCGAAATGAATGGTATGAGAATACTATTCTATCAGAGTCAAACTACCAAATGGCTAATGTTGAATGCTAGCCATATTGGAAATTACCACTTACTAATGTTTACAAAGCACTTGATAAAAAAAAAAAATACTTGAGGAAACACCTTTGAATGCCTTGTTTATCTGATGTCATGAATTTTTCACACCTCAAGGGAAAGCATGGTCCTTGTTTTCATTTAGTTTGTGTCAACTGTCAATCAGTGATTTAGTTCAATATTGGAAATTCTAATGTAGGAATTTTATAGCAAAACAAGTCATGTGAGATTCCATCACAATTTTGATTAAAGTCTGTTATTGTCTTGTCATCTCTCTACTGTCCCCAAAATGATTAGCATCTGTTCACGATTTGCAGTTGCATTTCTTTACAAAGTAAGTAAAAGTAAGTAACATTCACTTTAATTTTATGACCTCCTAAATTACAGCAAAGGTTACATAGCAAGTCTTTTTGCAGGTTTAATAAGCCTGATTTATGGGCTGTTTGTCCCTCAGAAGCTTGCTATTAGAAAGGAGGGGAGTGGGGAGCCTCAGGAAGAGACCCAACTCCAGCCAAGTCCGTTGGTGAAAACACGTTCAACTCACTCACAGCTTCTGCACACCATGTCCTGCTCCTTTGTCCAGGCTTGGAATTGCTTAGCTTGGCCCTGCTCCCTGCCTGTGCGCAGTCTTTCCCTTGTGAGGCTCTGCATGTGGGACTTGTGTATCTGTCCTCTCCTTGGCCAACTGGTCACTTGTTTTTGCCTTTCCCTTTCTGAGTTCAGTGTTGGGAGGTAATAGAAAGTCCATCCTCCCATGTGGCCCAAGCTTGATGGGAAGTAGAAATAGTCCAGAACAGAAACTCTTGTGTAAGAGACACCTGGAGTGGACGCTAAGTTGTTCCATTTAGTAGTTGTAAAATTCAGAGCATGTTGCCGAATCTTTCTGAGACTCAGTTTCCACATGTAAGAAATAGGAATAACCATGTCCACCCCTCAAGATTGTGGCAAAGATTAAATAACACAATAAAACTGGTACGTTTTTGCATTACTGTGATTTTATTCTCTCCCCTTTTCTCCTCACCCTCTCCTTCATTCTCTCCTTTGGTCTCCTTCCTGCCTCCTTTTCTTGTTCCTTTTCTTTCTTTCTTCTCATCCTTCTT